>JAODLI010014228.1:0-24351 GCA_027575585.1 Percopsis omiscomaycus | reverse complement strand
TGTGTGTGTGTGTTTGTGTGTGTGTGTGTGTGTGTGAGAGAGAAAGAGGGAGAGGGAGGGAGGTAGAGAGAGAGATAAAAGGGGGGGGGATTTCCATGTAGATTTCCTATGGTCGGTTTAAATAAAACTTTTTAAATTAAAAAATAAAAATTATCAAAACTCATGGAATGTACAGTAATCAGATGCCATAAACAAAAAAACAAAAAAATAATGAAAGCTTAGGAAAATATTTCAATTTGGTCCAATTTGACTGAAACACAACATAGGAAAATCAATAAATAAATAGAAAAAATCCTGGTTATGATTTGAATGTATTAAATTAAAGGAAATCTTGAACTATTCATGGTGACATCTGTCTAATTAAAATCCAAGCCTGATCATTCTTTTTTACACCACAAGTCATGACCCTACCACCACCAATATAGTGTATGTCTGGTCTTACACGCCGTTCTTCCTAAAGAGCATGGTGCTTCGCTCACAGTTGCTTTAATTCTAATCCACGGGAGTTAGACCAACAAGTGCTGGACTGCCTGTTGCCATTGCAACCTGCAGCTGTTGTTGCTATTCAGTTGCTGCAGCTACTGCAACACACAGTTCCACAGACAGGGGGGTCCTGGACCATGTCTATAGAGCCTACTGTACTGTGAGCCTACTGTAACTGTGCTTTCTTAAACATGGTCCTTGCAAATTACTATGGCAACTTAGTATTCTGGGGATCTAACTTGTGCTGAAACTAAAATTGAAAAGGTCTTTATTTGTTCAATGTTTGGAAACCCCTCCATAATCACATGCTGATATGTGTACAACATTATATCTCATTTACATCTCTAACTGACACTCCCAGCTTGAGCAGCTAGGACGTCAGAAAATGGATGTAATATAAAGGCATGCAAGGTTTTAAAACAAGACAATGTGAGAAGACCAGAGTCACCATAAGGGGGAAATAAAGATATGAGTTTTTTGTTTAGGATGATGAGCCATTTTTAGAGGCCTCTATCTGTTGCCCTTTGGCAATGGATAGAGTAGATAGAAATAGTAAAGTGATGAGCTGGTCCATCCATAATTAGAGCAGTTGTTTGTCTTTAAAATGTCTACATAATCATTGAGACGCCAAACATTTTCCCTCATGGCGTGTAAAGCCGTGCAAAGACCCCAAGCAGGGTCATAATTAAAGCCTCAAGCTATGGTGAGTCCCAAACATCCCTGAACAGTTGGTCTGCATGTCCGCCGCGTCACTGGCACTCACCTCATATGTAAGGCACCTTGTTTAGGAGCCTGTTACCTTTCCCCCATGTGGCGTCCTAGGAGAGATGCCCCCAGATGGTTTTTTACTTATGACGATAGTGCTTGAAAAACAAATTGGCAAAAGAATGGCCTGTCTTACTGTCTGAACCCAGATGAGGTTTCATTCACCTGTTAAATAAAGTGCAGGAAGGTTTCAAGTTCTTGGCTGCAAGAGATGAGGTCAAGTAAAGTCTTTACATAGACCATCATTGAGGTTTGTTCTGTAGTATTTAATGCAAGCTAAACATGTAGCGAGATTTAAGAGCTAGAAGGGTAGACCAGACCGGCGTCTGTGGGTGTTGACGCAGATGCACACATCCATCTGTCCATATTTACATTTACATTTACAGCATTTAGCAGACGCTTTTATCCAAAGCGACTTACAATTACATTGTTTTTACTACATGGAGCAGATAGGGGTTAGGCATCTTGCTCAAGGATGCTTACAGGTAGGCCAACTCTGGGGCTTGAACCCACAGCCTTCTGGCTGGGAGTCCAACACCCAGACCACTAGACTATCCTGCCCCCCCATATACATTACATATATACATTATATATACATTATATATCATCCACACATACATCCTTACCATCCACTGGATGTCTGGCATATGTTGGCCATTAGGCACTAGCAAACTACTGATGCCTTGACCTCTACGGCTTTTGCAAAAGATTTCTAAACATAGACAGACACTACTCAGATACAACTCATATTAACAGCAAGTATATGGTTTCCCTGTTGAAATACCTCTACACTGTCAAAACCACAGAATGTTAAAACCATATCTACCTAATGATCACGATGTTATTTACTTGGCAAGCAAGCCCCCAGGCTTACAGACTAATAACTATTTGATTTAGAACTTGACTGTGTTATACACACTAAATATATCTTTATAATTATTTCAGAGAGTTCACAGTGTTCCTCCTGTGGATAAGCAATAGGTTTCTGAAATACTAGTTCAAGGACTGGGCCAATTTCAGCACAGTGGAAAAGGGGCTATAGATTATAGAGTCCATGTATAATTTACATCCCTAAAGTTTGGTTAGGGTGGTCATTCCCTTGCCCCACTTGACCGTTAACTATAAATTTCACTATTAAAAAAATAAATAAATATATAGACATATAAACATACAGATTATATCAACCTCAAACCCAGGTTGGAGCACAAAAATCTCCACCACATGGCAATTTGAGACTGTTCAGTGCTGCATTATGCCCCCTTAGCCCTAACAGCCATAATTTTTTTCCATTTTGGCAAGAAGCAGTGACAGTGGACGGTTAAAACAAGAGACCCTCAGTGTCAGAGAAATCCCTTCTCTCCAGTGTCCAGTTGGCCAAAAACTTTTCAAGGGTTTTAGTGTCTTCCTGCGCAAATCAATATATTCTCTTCGGCACATTGATATACAGTAAAGGGTTGACCAAAAGCAATTCTGTGCTCCGCAGTTTGCCTGCTGTCAGTATTGAAAGGTCATACTTCAAAGTAATCTTCACCTGACCTTTAGCAAACCTCGGTTGGAGTAGAGAGCTGTCATACACTTGTCAGTCGAGTCTTCTGGTGATTTCACTTTAATGTGTGACTAAGTAATTTGTCTTAGAGATCGCACACGACCCCTGTCTACCTGATCTTATCCCCCTGTAGTGTTGCCCACTGTAAAACATCTGGTGGCACATGTTTTCTGATGGCCATCAATGGGAAAAAGGCATTTTGCCCCCCCAAAATCTTTTCGCTGCAGTACCAGCGTTGGCCACCATACCAGCGTTGGCCACCATACCAAGAGGGAAGCAAGCCTCCCGCCCAATTATGGGGGCTTCATTGGCACGGGGTGGATCAGGAGTCTATGTTTTTTTTTTTTTTTTTTTTTGCTAGGCTGTCAGACATTTGTTCTTGCAGCTGAACATGTGCAAGACAATTTCCCGATTCTTCCAGGGGCAGACAGCTGCAGTGCAAATTACACTAAAGCCCTTGCTTTGGGGGATTAGGCCAGTGTGTGTGCGCCTTCGTGTCTGTGTGTAAGCGTGAATTTAAGGAGGCGTTTAGTCCTATCTGTGGCCCATAGTCAAAGGTCTCCAAGTACTGTACTCAGGAATTTTGCTGTCCATTGGTCAATTTTTAAAATGCACCAGCCACTTTCTCCAGTTTACTAAGCAATCACTGTTAGAGATAACTAAGTAGCATGAACAACAGTTAGTTACCTCCGAATTAACTGATAGAGTAGGCTAACTTCTAGTAATACAACATGTGCAACATTGCTCACTTTGCTGTAGCCTAGGATGGCTCTGCAAAACCGTGTTGTCTACACCAGTGTCTGTCCCTTTTGAAACCTGCATTAAATAGGAAAAAGTCTTATTCATCTTAGTCTATGTTATGGATGCCATGCATATTTGCGGGTCAGGCGGTGCAGATTGGCTATCATAGTGACCCTGACCCGCGTATCAGTACTAACTAAATATCCAAGGGATCTTTGATCATAATTTTAGATTATATAATATAGGTATAGCTACAACATTTTTTTACTCCAATACAGCTATAAAATGAAAGGAGTAATGTCAAAGTGGGTCACTGTGGGTACCTCAGAACAATTCATACATGAATGTGTCTTCCCAGATCTGATACATGTTTTGAAAATCAACTGTAATTAATTTAAAATGTGGTGTTACTGTCATGTTATATAAATGAAGAAGGATGACACCCCCAAACACTGTATTATGCAAAGTGTGAGGACCCATGCCTTGTCTGGCAGTGTTTTGTGTAAGGTTATTTGTATTAATTAATAATAACTGTAAGGGCTATTAAATTGGAGTGTGACTCCCTTCTTTATCACAACCGTTAATGCAATGGTTTTGACAAAGGTTAGACGAGGATATGAACCCGGGAACTTTCGTATCTGCAAATCCAAGCAGAATCTTGTTGAGCCATTTTGCTTGGACTTGAGAAAACCAATTCCAATACAAATAGCAGTTAAGGTTAATATTTCACTATAAATCAAATTAGACTATATGCTCTTTGAAGTTTTATAACTAGTTGTCTTATATTGCCACACAACCTGTACAATTATTATTACAAAAGGAATCATTAGGAAGATTGCATTTTTGCTAGATGAGAACAGCATCCAAAGTCTCTCTTGCCCAATAAAGGAGCAGCTGTGCAACCTCAAACTCTTCTGAGGGCTACAGTAAAGGCAACGCGAATCTCTGCACTCAGCCACTTGGCAGAGAACGACGCAGGATTCCAAAACATGAAGACCTGCTGTCTGAGAAGAGATAGCAGGCGTGGAGCGTGGATAGCGGATCTTGGCCGGGGTAAAGAGCTGGGCTGGGATTGCATGGCCCAAATCCATTAGTAGCAAAGCTTTAGAAGACATGTGGCACAACCTAAATGTGGAAAAAGTCTCTGTGTCATGAAGAATACAGAAAAAATTATGCATTCAAAATCAATAAAACCTATGTTAAAAATGTATTTCAATGAACTGTAATTATAGATAATAGTTGATTGTTTGTTGATTGATTGTTTGACCCAGTAACTAGCACTTGCAGTAACCTTTAGCCTCCACGCACTAAGTGCAGTAACCTTGATCAATTTAATATTTATTGTGCAGCCTGTCTGAAATTTAAGTATGCAATATTGTAGATATTGTAGATATTGTAGGAAGCAAATAATATTTCCATCCGTACTAGAGAATTGTCCTTGCACACTACAGGACTGAAAAGGCCCCGCACATTTACCATGGCATCAATATATTGGATAGTATATATTTTATGAAGCTTATTAAAAATGCCTTGTTTTTGTCTCTGAGGACAAAGAGGAAGCTTGCTTCTTCGCAAATAATTTCCAGTGGAATTGCAGCAGTACGCCATTGTAACATACATTCATACAATAGAAAGACATTTGCTAATGTAAGAAAAAGAAACTCACATAATATACTACAGATTTAGCCTTCAGATCTCTCACCTACATTTACATTTACATTTAAGCATTTAGCAGCATTTTATACAAAGCGACTTACAATTAGTAGCTTAAATTACTTCACCTATTAATTTGGACAACATTACTGAAAACTGTATCATTTGCTCCTCAAAACAATTAATATTTACAATAATCTAAAATTATCACTCTTCAAACAGTCAATAATTGCTAACTACAGTCAATAATTGCTAACTACATGACCAACCTAATTCCATACATTGTCAGCATAACCTTGTCTAAGAGGGCATTAGTGGACATAATCACCACTACTATATATTATACTATATGGAAACAGTGCAGTGCCTGTTAAAATCCTCAAGGGGCAATATAATAAGAGGAACTAATGAGACTGCATGGCATTCATAATGTAACAGGAACATCTACGGAAAAATATGATGACATAATGGCATTTTGGACAGGAACGTGGAGGTTGTTAGTATACTACACACTGCCTCTACAGTATATCATCATGCATTTTGTTCTAACAGTATGTGGCACAATATTACAATTAGGTAATTTAAGCAATTACACATGTATTACAGTAAAGAGCAGGTACAGTAGGAGGTAGGCATCTTGTTAAAGGGTACTTACAGTAAGGCATGTTGGGGATCGAACATACAACCTTAATCGAGCCACCTTAATCGCTTTTATGGTCCCCACAGCATTTAAACCTTTTGAAGAGAAGCAATTTGTGACACAGTTGGCAAATAGAGATGGGGGCAATCACATGACGTGCTAGCTCATTTTACATTCAGGCAATCGAGCTACGTCAACTGTGGCGCAATATAACATGGATGCCCAAATTAGAAAGAAATTATTCAGATGGATCATTACCCGGACTAAATAAGAAATACATGAACATTATATTACTGTTTTCAGACTATTCTTGTAGCATAGAAAATAAACAAGAGGCAGAGCTCAAATATTATTCCCTGGTTTCCCTTGGGTTATTCAGCAGGGAACTTTCCAGAACCTCCCACGGAGTTGTACACATTCAACATGATCTGCGGATTCATTAAGTACTCTCGAACCATTTTATCCTGACAAGACATAGTCAGGGAAAGGTTGCATACCCTACCCTTCATGGCCTGTGATACTCCAGGACAAAAATAGTGTCATAAAGTCATCCATCAAGTAAGTAGGCCAAGTTAACACCATGCAAAGAATATGAACCTTAACAAGTCATTCAGTCTCATGTTGAGTCATAAAATGTCTTGATTTTGATCTTTTAAACTTTTGCTAAACAAAAGTTTGCCTTAGTTTCCTTGGCAATACTTTAGGCAGTAGTGGCACAGGGGGTAGAGTGAGTTGCCTAGTAACTGAAAGGTCACTGGTTCAATCCATGCCTCTATGTGTCAAGGTGTCACTGAGCAAGACACCTAACCCTAACTGCATGCTCCCAATGTGTTGAATGGTGCCCTGCATGGCTGACACCACCAACTGTGTGTGAATGTTTAGCAATCCTGTAAAGCACTTTGAGTAACCCACGTGTGTTAGAAAACTATATAAATGCAGTCCATTATCAAAACCCTACAACAAATTTTTTACTGCAATGTACTGCAACCAAAAGGATTATGCTGTGCTTGAAACAAGTTTCTTCACTCGTTTAAAGAAAAGAAAACTTAAATCAACAAACTACATGATGAACCATAACACGCACGAGAATCACTGTGCTTTTCATCGAGTTTATACTCTTAGTTTACACCATTTGCAGCTAAAAACGTCCAATCCTCATCTCAATATGAAAGACATAAAACAAACAAGACTCTTTCTGAAGCTGAGCTGGGGGGAACTCAACCAAATGAAAACAAAACAAATCACACCCTCTTCCCATGCTCCCTGCATTCATACCCATCTTATAAAAAATAACAAACCTATTAGAGCTGATCATCAACCATAAATATCAAACAATCGTTTGACCCAGATGGGGAGGATTATGTAGCCTTAAAGTCATTACCATCACATCCTCTCCTTAAGCTTTCAATTCCCTCTCTCAGCCATATTGTAATTCCCTGCCAGGGATCACTTTCCCATATTAAACTCACTGTTTGCCGTTGAGCTTATTAATGCTTTTGTTTCGTGGTTCCAAACAAATACCTCCACAAGGAGATAAAAGTCTGAGCGTGATTGATCCAATTTAGCTACTTCAGTCACAAATCAGTCATAACCAAAGGGAGTTGATGCTGTGAAAACAGGCTGAATGAGGCAGACCCTAGGTGGGAGTGGGATAATGTCTGATGCCCACTTCTTTTGAAGTGAAGACGTGCGTGTTTTACGTTGAAATGCTTGTCAGAAGTCGGCTGGCCTTATAACGGGCCGTAACATGAGACCGCAGAGAGGCTTAAAACTCCCCCGCAAGAGTTTTGATATGAATTAGATTTGTGGTCACCTGATACAGGGAGGGCTGTGCAGAACATCTGCACTGGATAATGAGAGGGATGGGGTGGGGTTCACTCTGTACACTGTGGCACCTTGGCATGGCCCCTTCTCCCACCCAAGCTCCCACTAGTATAACTCCACACTGGGTGAAATGAATCCAAACTGTTAGGTGGGTGGGTTGGTGGGTCAAGCAACAAGGGTGGGCATTCTGAGGTTCTATTCTAAAATCCTAGCTGGTAAATACTGGTGCCAATGGGAATTTATTATCCACCCCCTCCTGTATAAAAAATACTGCAGCATGCATGATCTTTTTTAGCAACGTCCTGGAACACATTCAGACAGTTAAAGTACCACAGCTGTCTTGGCCACTGGGAGATAAATAGTACAAGCATAGTCTTCTGCTGTTAGTTACTTAGCATATCTGCTGTTGGGGGTGAACCGCAATGTTGAAGAGAACCAAGTAGCACAGTAGTAGCTGTAGTCATAGTGTAGGAAAAGTGTGTTTTATTCTCTGTCTTTGTTCGCTCATGCTGTCAGTAATTGTGCTGACAACACTAGGTGAAGAGCGCAGACATAATCATAGTAACGTGCAGTCCTGTGTTGCCACCTGTTGTCTTCCAGCTGGAAGCTAATGAGATGGTAAGAAGCAACCAGAACAGGCCTATACTTCAGTTTTCACCACAAGTTACCACCAGGTCCCACCAGGTACCACCAGGTACACCGTCGCAATTTACCTGTTATGTGGCTGTTGGTGTTGTACTCTAAACTCTCCTACAAAATTCCCATATTCCTGCATGACGTTCTGCAGCAGAAGAGAGGGTTTTTGCTTAGCATTAATGTTACGGTGTTGGATGAATCCCATGGTGTTTACCTGGTTTATGTTTATTTAACCAAATATGTATTTAACACCTCTTTTATTAGATATAACTTTTAGTATTTAGGTTGTTTTTTTGTTTAATTATCCAATCCAATACCACAATTTTTTTTTGCAGCCATGAATTTTTTAGACCACAAGGAATATATACATGTATAAAATTACATATGCTCTAAGGAAAATATATGAAATTCACAAGCAGCTAATTCAATGTGTGAAGACTGACATAATGTCAAATCATTGTCTTGTAGTAAAAAGGGTAAGCCAATTACCAATCTCATTTAACGTTCAGTCAGAAGGTTATTAGGACCGGTGAGGCCGCATGAAATGGGACGTATCAGTCTCTTGGGGGGGTTGCTGAAGGCCCAGGCAGCTTTGTCCGTTAATTAACGCTGTTTCTCTGACTCGACTAGCCACTCGCAAATGGTACGCAAACAACCTTGCTGCCAGCTCACATTTCAAAGTCAAGTCCTCAACACCAGCTGTAGACCAGGGCACGTTTTTCACTATCTCAGGCTTTGGGGCTTTTGAGATGAAAGTTTCTACAGGGCTGTGGTCAAAACTGAACTTCGTTGAGTTGGTGAAAGAGAGAGGACAGTGAAACAATCATGTTTGATATGCTACAGATGTCTTAGCGTTTTTTTTTAGTAAAATCAGCCCCTCCCCCCTACGCACAGAAAGAAATACTATCTTAAATGTTCTATTTCTAAATCACCTTAAATTTCACCCAGTGCCACAATAGTTTACAATCATGAGAAACTCAGTGCTGGTTCACGCACCCTTGACTTTGAAATGGGTGTTTTTCTCACCCAGTCTAGCCTAACCTAAACATGCCATCACACACACACACACACACACATTGCCCTCCATGACCCCACATCAGGGCAGTATTTGTTACTAATCCTTTAAGCTTTGCAACCAAGAAGCTCTCATCCCTCGATCAAAACAGGCCTGTTGACAAGACTGGTGTAGCCCTAAAACACCATCCACTATTCGGAAAAGTATGGTGGATAAATACTGTACTTAGAAACGATGGCAAGCTCCCGGATGAAACAGCTTTCTGTATCTTTTGTTGTTCAGTGCATAAAGCTTAATTAAGGATGGATATAAGCAGAGCCAGGGCTGCATGTCAAAGGTCAGGGAGGATGTGGGAACTATGAGACACGTGCAGATCAGGATACTCGCTTTTCAATGCTGTAGAGACCGAATCAGCTCAGCTTGAAGGAAGCCTAAAAATATGCTGGCTTCTTAACAGTGTTAATTCAAGTTAAATTAATATACTAATATATAGTATTATATTATATTCTGTAATATATTCAGGATCAATCTAACTTTTGTTTAACATCCACCTTCACATCAAATTAAAAGCTGCCATATTGCAATCTTGGACATTTCTGGGACAGTACAATTTGAAAGTGAACAAACGTGTTCACTGTTTTATTTAATCAAAGGGCAACTAAGACATTTTGGCACAAAAAAAAGATCTGATATACATTTTAAAAAATTATTGTACGCTCTTCATAGGCATTTTACTCTACATTGCGCAGGTCCCCGTACCCCAAACATAGGTCACCAAAATATTGTTAAGGTTAGCTCTGGCTCAGCTGCATCTACGCCAGTAGGTGTCAGTATATAGTCAAAAAACAGATGTTTTCATGTTTTGTTTGCAAAGCTGCTTAGTGAACCTTTATCATACTACAATAGTGGGTCGTTCATATCGATTCTGTGAACCCCATTTGTTAAACATTACTAGTTACATTACTGGGTCTTTATAAATTAAACGATGATGTCAGGCAGTGACTTTTCTTTTCACATAAATGGATACACAGGCAGTTGGCAGTGCATGTGTACCACATGCCTGAAGCCTTACTGTCATAAAACTTAGTCTAATCAATTAAAGCATACAGCTCCAGTGTGCAGGCGTGATCACATTTCCTCTCAGAGCACCTGCTATTAGCTGTGATCACGTCTTCTCTGTCCGAAAACCACGGACTCATAGCAGCCCTACAGTTGGCCAGAGAAACAACAGGGGCTTTTCTTCACGCACGCACACACGCATGCACGCACGCACGCACGCGCGCGCACACACACACACACACACATACATATCAGCTTTCACAGTGGCATTCGTGCCAACAGCTAACACACTCCTACACACACACACACACACTCACAAAGTTTGTCATTTTATTTTCGTGCCGGCAGCAATTTCACACATCTTTTCTGACCATGGCTGCCTAATCCCTCGCGAGTGAGTGTTTGTGGAATGAAGAGGTTGTAATGTTCTGCACCAAATGCAGTCCAAAACTGGAAGCCTAGGTGAGGGATTTTTTTGTTCTGCGATGTAACTTCTACAGAGCTTCTACAGAGCTTTACTTAAGAAGAAGATGTGGTAACGATTGAATAACACTCACAATGCCTCAAAATATGAAGAACAACTGGACTGAAAACTTTCAATTCTGTCCGATTTGTAGAAAACTATATTTGTAGATATTTAGAAAACTGTGCTAAAATAAGTTATATATACAGTATATTATAATTTTGTAATAATAATTTTAATATATATATAATCAGTCTGTACAGCTATCTACCTTTAACTTTCAAATGCCTTTTTGGTGTATGGTAACGGAAGACTGTATGTCCAGCCTCTGTGATGACCAGGAACATTCTAGTTTAATGTCTTTTCTTCAGAGGTCATCGCTGTGATGTATCATACTTTGTTGATACAGTCATCACTGGGAAAAGTAAGGATTACCTCACTGATTTTGCACGGTAAAGAGAGTGGCCAGTTTAGCTGAGGCATTCTTTCCACTGTACTGGTTGAACAATAATTAGCCCACTCCCAAATGGAGCTCTCTTCAATGGAAACCATTCAACTTCATTGACCTCTATGAGACATTATTTTTATTCAAATTACAAATTACAAATCTTTGTAATGTCTAATACTGGCAGTCAAATCACAAACAAGGTTGGTGATTGTTTTATAGTTTTACTGCACACTAATGTGGATGTGATAACCTCTTCAATTCAAAATGTCATTGTTCTTTGATTATGTTCCACCTGTTATGGAGATGGAGTCAACACATTTCAATCCACTGAATATGTTTCTAAAAGCTATACACCCCCAAAGATCAGTAATCCTGACTTTGTGAGTACATTGACTCATGAGTCAGTGATTTATTGGTGGTGGAATATCTTAAAGATGACACGTCTCATCCCACAGTAAAATCTCAGAGACAGGGCTATAATAAAGGGCATTTTTCTTTCTTCTTCTTTAAAGTGATAATTTCATCATTAACTTATCCTTGATGTTGTTGATCGATGAATAGAACTTTCACTGTATAGCCATCATCCTTCACTATGTAGGTAATTCCTCAGTTCTAATTAAATTCATTTTAACTATCATTAAATTCGCTAGTTTAACGATATTCTATTTCCCAGTCATGTTTTTGGGATGTACTGTATTTTACAATTGCTGATAAAGTTGGCAATTTTAGCTGTTTGCGATGAGACATTGGGGCTCATGTGTAATCTTTACTCCAGGAAATGTAATTTCTTTTGTAAAACTCCTTGTAGTGCCAGCAATATAGTTCCTGGACAGAGAAAACAGTCCCTGCAAGAAGTAAAAGATTTAGCTTACAAAACCTTTTAAAAAAAAAAAGATTTTTGATGACTGATGACTGATGGCTTATACACCAATAAGGAGGCATGTCTGGTCCTAGTCAAAGGTCAATGTAGCGTGGTGGACTGTAAACAACAGTGGTGGGCAAAGAGGGGGTGTGGCCCGAGGTGGTCAGGTAGGGGCAGGAATTAGATGGGAGGTTATTTATGAAGTGCAGCCGCTGCCTGGGTCACGGTTGCCACAGACAACGGGGGTCTTTGCCGCACCCAGGTGGATAGGAAGTATGTCACAGGGTCAAGGGCCGAGGGGGAGCGCTGGGCCAACAGGTGGGACACACAGCACTAGACCACTCACACCTGCCTCGTCTGTCAATCACAGCCTTGGCCCACTTATGTCACTACAGTATGACAGTGTGGAGTTTAAAATAAGTCCAAATGACTAAGAATAAGAAATGTACATGGACAACATGCAACAGTCTAAAGGTATGTTTATACCAGTGTGTGGTTTTGTGGGCATGAGACAGAACAAACTAATGAAGAAGCAACGGACCCTTTTCACAGACGTTCCATAGTAGGAGCAGCTGTACTGTAGCTAATAAAAATAATAATAATGTGTCTGTTTGATTTAGGTGTTCCAATTAGCAAGCACTGACAATCAAGTTAGGTTCATTAGGTTGAAGTTAGCAAGTTAAGATAAGATTTTATTTTGGCCTGTGGGCGTAGACCGATAACAGAAAAGAACAGTGAACCCACCCTTTACAAACCAATCCTGCCCTTTAACTAGATAGCACAATGTTGACAATACTACTTCAAATAGGACTTCTAAATGGTGTGCCCAGATTGCCATGACCTGGGGCCTTATTATAGAACAACTTCCTAACTGCTTGTCCTATATCTTAGCTTAAGTTTCAAAGATAGGAAAAAGCCAATCTTCCTATTACAGAAGTAATACCTAAACTCTGCCCTATCCTATCAAAATGAATCATCTTGGCAGTCGATATACAGCCATGGAAAAAATTAAGAGACCACTTCACATTTTTATAAATATAATAATATAAATATAAATATAAAACATATTTTTGTACATTTATTAAATAATTTAGAAAATTATACATATGAATATACATATATTAAATATGACTACAATTATATATATTATATTTTAAAAATGTGCAGTGGTCTCTTAATTTTTTCCATGTATACTGACTGGCTGTATACTGACTGGCTGTATACTGACGCTAACTTAATACATGGTCTGGGAGCGTCATAATACAGTTTTAGTAGCCTTTCAATCATTATATTTCTGTGTTCATGTTCCTCATCTTTATTGCCATACCGACCTAACAAGACTACTGCTGCCATTTTGGCAGTTCTGTTGAATTTAGGACAGGGCATATGCCATGCTAATTTAGGATTCCTAACTTGTGAAATCCCTAAATTAGGACGGTTCTGTAATAGGTAAATTCCTATCCTAATATAAGATATATGCAGTTAGGTTTAGTTATGTTTCCCTAATATCAAAATTCCTAAATTTAAATAAGATTTCAGACTTATGAAATTATTGAAATGAGAGCCCTGAGCCCCAGATTGTGTGACATTTATCCAATAAATAACTTGCTTTCCAAGTAATTTTGTAATTTTTTCTTTTATCCTCCTCAACATTTTATCATCAACTTAAATTATTTGTAACATCTTATCAGCACTTTAAACTGCAGCCACATTTTGCCAGCTGGTAGCAGGTGGTATACCCCCCTATGAAGTGGTAAGTGTGTCTCCTTTGGACAGTTGGCACAGAATCCTATGTAGTTTCAACAGCCAGCTGCATGTGTGTGTATGTGTACGCACATAAGTTACAGAGAGAGAGAGCGTGGCTGTGACAGAACATTTGTTGTGTCAGTGGCAGGTGGAGATAACACAAGTCCCATCCTGACAGTTGTGGGTGTCTGGTCGACCCAAACAACAAATGCAACACACACGCCTTCAGTGAGTCAGCAAATCTAAGCATGATAAATAGTAAAAGGTGTGCATGATAAAATAAAAAGGTAGAGCTTGAATGAAATCAGATGGGAAAGGTGGTTTGTTAAGTTAAAGGCACACTCCTTGATGGTGTTATAGCACCTCCAGAACCCTACATTTCTGCCCCAGCTCACTGCCATGCACCACTGTGTGTGTGGGAGGTGTGTGTGTGTCAAAGTTTCAAACCAAAAGTGGTGTTTTTACACCACAAAGGGTTATTCCAGACACAAATCGAAAGGTGTCCCTTTAAAGCGGCATTAGATAACTTTTTTATAGTAATTGCTTGGTTCCTGTAACTACAGCAAATAAATAAAATGTCTGCTGAAATTCACAAGAATATGGAAGCTTTTTAAAACAGGTGCAATAGCATCTCATGACTGCCAATATAAACAGCTTATCCTATGCAACATTAATGTTATTCACTTTAATGTATCTATACACTATATGTACATGTCATATAAATATATATGTTTTGTATATTAAAACGTTGTCTGGGGTTCAGGATTAGAGACCCAAGAACCGACACACACACAGGCCAAGTTAAGGTTTCAGGTGGTTTTATTCAGTCCGATAGGCAGAGGCAACACCAAGGGCAGGCAATGGTCGTATACTGGGTAGGCAGTAGGCAACACAAGGTCAGGAAATCAGCCAGGAAGACAGGCAGGTAGGCAGGCAAGTAGGCAGGCATGCTGGGAAACAGGTTAGGAAACACGACAGAACCGCGCAGACAAAGGAGAGAACAACTGATAATTGGTGACCGGGTAGGGGCCAAGGACTGGGAAAGGAAAGAAGGATAAAAAAGGAAAACAGGGTGCCGCAAAGAAGGGGCCAGGCAGAACACATGGATACAAGGTAGATACACTAAACAAAACTGTAATGTACAGTACTATACAGTACTTAACATGGCTCAGAGAATTCAATGTTTTTCCTCTAGAGGGCAGTAGTCCTGACACTGTCTCTCTGTGTGTTTTGAAGTCCACAAGGGACCCTGGGACTCTCCAATTGCAGCCCGGCAGACTGGCTGGCACCCCCAAAGTAGCTTCTTCATCCTGGAGACAGCTGTTCTCTCCGTAACGACACACTGGGCCAATGAGAAGTGTTGTTGGGGCCAGTTTGGGGGTAGGGGGTTGATCGAGTGCAGGAGAGTGTTGAGTCAAGTCAATCATATTTCTAGAGTGATCCTCACAAAGGCAATGAACACACAAATACTAGTAATATTTTACACTACACAACAAATAAGGGAAAAATAAATACATTAATTCCAGAAATGGTGGCTGTGTGTGTGCGTGCGTGCACACATGCATGTCCAGCTGGCTTTCGAAATAAACACCATACTTCCATCTGCACTGTGGCAGGGAAAAAATGCTCCATTCACAATTAACAACAAAGAAAACGTAATTTTTCTACATTTGTCAATAGTTGAATAGGTCATACACCAGTCATCTTAAGTAAACCATTCTGTTAGAATAATTACACCAGTAGTCATCAGGGCTAAATTAGTTCCTAAAGAATCAAACAATTATACTGCTACTATATTTAGTAGATGGATGTGTATTGATAGCTGATTGCGATAGTCTGATTGCAACAGTCAGTTTGCTGTAGTAAGTGAGGGTCCTGCATTCTACATACTACTACTTAACATAGTAGTACTCTATGTGACATGCAGTACATATTTCAGTATGTGGAATATAGTAGTGGAATTCCGACACAACCAGTTTCTGTTACTGTTGTAACTTTCTTCCTCATACACAACTGCATCACTTCTTGTGCGTTAGTATATTTCCAATCAATGTACAGAACTAACCAGTACACAGACACTTGTGTCTACAAATCCAAGGGGTCTAATGTTATGCTATTGTTTTCACTGGGGCTTAGGAAGACCAAGTAAACAAAATGATGCTATCGATAAATGCCTACTGTTATCATCGGATGTGATATCATAATATACGATCATTTGTTCCTTATTAGTACTAGTGTGCGTGTGTGTCTCTGTGTGTGCATGTGTGCACGGGTCTGCAAAGAGACAGGACAACATCATGTCTTGGCAGTTATATGGCCGTCCTGAAGACAGGTGGTGTTAATGGCAGAGAATTAATTGTGACGGATTCCTCCACTGATGTAAGTAAAGACCACACAAACAAGTTTTTAGTTACAGATGGTGAGATACGAGTAGAGAGGACTTAACTTTGTTTCATAGAAACCAGAGACAATTTAGATTAACATGAAAATAAGACTTAAATGAAGAAATCTTATGTTAATCAAATAAAAAACTCAAAGGTAATAAACGTATTATTGTAATAATACAAAAGAGAATGCATTACCTTTCCTGCAGCATAGGTCATAGGCATGTTTATATAGTATTTAACTATTTTAAAAAAGAATACTGTATATTACAACGGTGTATTATAGCCAGGTAAAATAAATAATAATTACAGAGCTGGGTGAGGGGGGTAAATTGTGGTAAAAAAATACTTCCCGCAAACTTTTGATTTTATAATCTCAGAGAATAAGAGTTTTCTCGTAAATTTACAACTTTAATCTCTGAATTTCTTTTCTTGGAATATTAAATCCCTGATATTTACTGATACAATTGTACTACCACTAAAAATGTACTGGTAGTACACTTGTGGGAAATGCACTGGCCCACAGCAAGTGTTGCTTTCTGCCTACAGATACATTTTACAAAAAGGTCTGTTGAAAGTCAAAAGCATATGACAGCATTCGAAAACAAACAGTGCCGTTACCTCTTATGACCTCCAAAGTGACCAGTGACGCTAATATGCTATACTATGCAGCATTGAATATTAGATACTTGAGTGATTGTTTGGCCTGTTTAACAAGGTCATTAAATCACCTTTTAAGGTGGACTATAACAGCTGAACCACTAACACGCTTGGGCTTCTCTTTGCCGGCCACCTTCAACTTTTGTCTCATAAATTCAAAGCTTTGCCTGACCCTTGCTACCACTGGAGAACAGTAAATGCTTGCCAAAGAATGGCTGCAATCTGGTGTAGGATGACACAGTTAGCATTGTGTTGTCAATGTCAGTATGAGATTCATGGCGTAGCATTCTATGGTTCAGAGGAATGTCTTGAAGATCGCAATTCAGTTTAGAAAACTGTGTCCACCTATTTTGCAGCATAAAAATATGCTACATAGGCACACACAAAATACAAACATTAAATACATTCAAATTCACCATAATACATCAATAAATTAATTAAGTTATATAAGACCTACATACAAGTCCCATGTCTGTGATGCTGCCAGCATTGCTGCACGATTGTGGAGTGTGACTCATAATAGTGCCAATGTTCTGGAACTTTCAACCTTCTGACAGTTAGTCAAGGTAACATATGCTCAAACCATCATTTTCATTTTTATTTCATGGGAAATATGAATAGACATTTTATGCTAGGCACCAACAGGGGTTAAAATGGCATGGGGCGTGTCCTAAATGATGATGTATGTGATGATGTACATGTATTATATAGTGGTGTAATGTTTCTGAAACCGAAGATGAAACCGCGATACAAATGTGCATGTCTCCTGTCTGCGACACACACCCCCAACCGGCTGCAGGTACAGCCTGTTGAGCTCTCTAATGTTACTAATGTAACAAAACTCATTTTTAATTTCACAATTAACACTAGAACCACAGAGACTTTTTCTATAGAGTTGCATCAAAACCCAACGCCGAGCGACGTAGCCTATAGGCCTACATCCTGGCCCATTAAATCTGTCACAGAGATGTCTGGGGTTTGCGGGGCTTGGACTTTATTAGCGAGGTGTAACTAAACTGTAATTTCGCTGAGACGTGCAAGGTGCAGAAGAGCACCCACGTTAGCGCTTAAAATAAGGAGGGAGGCTGCAACACGCTGCACTGGTGGGTGCCAGAGTTACCTTGGCCTTCATGTGGTTCTCACATACAGTATAATCTCTGAGGTGTGTGGTGGGAATGAAAACTGTCCACACGGTTGTTGTAGGTTTATTTTATTTCCTGGATAGCACAAAGCTATACCATTCACAGAACATAAATCAAACACTCTTGATTCATTAATTAATGAAGATGTAGAGTGGTAGCTGTTCCCGCTACGTTGTGCCACCAGTTTCCTCGTCTACTGGCGTCTCTCCTGCAGAACTTGTCCGGTTTGCTATTCCATGCTGTGTCGGGCCCGCTGTATTTTTAAGCATGTAGTGCGCTGACTGCCTGCCAGCACGGTGCTCGATCTCGATTGGTTGATTTGGTCATTGTCTTGGCGTCTGAACCCACACCAGACTCGTTCCATCCAAGTTCTGTAGCATTTCCAAAGCCTCCTGGGTGTTTGTCTTGCTTCATCTAATTGCCAACAGACCATGTTCTTCTCTTTAGTGTTCCAAATTGTTGTTTTTTATTCTTATTTCTTATCCCCACCCACCCCAAAAAATAAACAAGATACAAACCAAATCGTGGCTGAAAAATCGAGGTCTGAACCGAACCGTGAATTTGGAGACTGTTGCACCCCTAGTATTATAGGTAGTACATTGCTTTCATTGTATTTAGAATCTGTTATGCGTAGGCTATGTGTTTTTTTCCTCTATTGTTTTTACATTTAAATAATACAATTGGTTTCTGCTTTCTTTATTTCGGAATATAGCTTTCTTCATAGATGAAATGTGACTCCTTTAATATACCCCTGGTACACAAACACACACACACATGCTTGCACACGCACACAAACACAATTTTTTTGACTTCCAGGACAGAAGGTCATTTGTCAGTATTAATGTGGATCATGTCAGGAGCCACCATAGGTACCAAGGTTAGGGCACAGCAGATGGGTAAATAGTTTACAGGTATCAGTTTCATGCTAAGGTCTTCAGGCTGACTGCCTTCCCTCTTGGTAAACAATCAGTGTCCACATACAGACACTCAGGTATCAGCCTAACCCCACATTTTACACCCTTCTCATTTCCATCAGGCTTCTGTCTCCAGCAACATATAGTGAAACCCACACTGGCAGAACCACAACCTAGGTCTGAACATTAAAAATAAAGTGTCTCTGAGATAGAAGATGAATAGTGGGTGTTTGTCTTTTCCTACTCTTTTAATACGGCTATCTGATATCTTGTGTGTATGTAGATATCCCCCTGGCCAACCTTGGACTTGAGGTGGGGAAGGGGTGGCTGTCTGTGTGCGTGTGCGTGTGCGTGTGCGTCTTGGGGATTTTGGGGTTGCCGGTGTTTGTATTACATGGACTATTAGGAACAGTTATCTATGTCTGTGACCCGGCAGACATGACTGCTTCAAGTTGTGATGTACCCCCTCCCAACACACACCCTTAAAACAAATGATCTTCCAAGGAATAACATCACTTGCTGCTCAAAATATTTACCATAATTCACATGGACAATTCGATATTGCAAAACAGAAATGACCTTAAACATGAACAATGTTCGCATCCACGGCCAGAGACACAGGGTTGGAGTTAGTCTTTTTAAACTCTGTAACCTCAGCTGGCCTCAGTTTTAAAATGTCACCGAGATCATTATGACGCTTACCTACACGGTAGGCCTTTAGACACTTTCCTATTCCATTTCCAAAACAACGGTGCCCAGCCATGTGGCTGATGAAATATTCAATGATGCTTGGGTTTCAGTTCAGCTCTCCACCCGGACACAACCTGCATCTTGTGGCTCTCACTTGTACTTCCCTTGGGTCTCTGGGACCTGCATAACCAAACCCTATCAATGAGGCAGAGTTTGGACTTCATCACTCCAGAGTGTACCCCTGGGACCTATTTATAACATGTCCCCTAACTCAAAGGGCAGAGCCCTTATCTTGCACCTTTCTGCTAAGTGTTAAAAGAGTGCTTATTAAAAATGGACTTGCCATATGTACTGGGACGGGTGTTTTTTAAATGGGCTTTTCATCATGCATTGGTTGGTTTTCTCTGCTTACAGCCCAGGATACTCAGAGTCAAAGGAAAGTGGTCTGTTGACAGGTTAGGCCCTTTCAGGGACATCTATGGTTAAGTAGCTAGGAAGCAAGGTTGGTTAATGTTACAGCATACACGTTCATTAATGTGATATTGAATTTAGTAAAACCCTACACCGCTTCCTTAACTCAATTTTATGAACTGAACCTGTGTTTTAATGCAAATTACCCATAAGACTGGGATCTGTGGTTAGCAGTAGCCATCTTTTTAGTTCTCATTTAGTGCTCGCTGACGAAGACAAATGGAGACAATGGGCGGACACTATCGATAGCAGCATGTACAGTATGATGGCATCCCAAAAAGACGATATTGTGAAGAAACATGAAAACGTGAAAATTTAAAATGAGCAGCTATAAAAATACATTAACTGAATCCTGAACCAATCCCAACCAATTCTGAACATCAGCAGTGGGGACTCTGAAGATATTGTGGATATCGAAGTAAGTTTTATTTTTAAAATTAATTGAAAAATAAATAATAATTTATTTAACATAGGAATATGAAAATTGAAAATGCCTTCATGTCCTCGTGCAAAACAAAAACTCTATGTCTCTACTGTAGATACACCCTCAGCTTTATCCAGACAGATAACGAAAACAACTGATATATAAAGTAGGAGAAGTAAGATAAGATAAGATAAGATATGACTTCATTAATCCCCCGTAGGGGAAATTTCGGTCGACATAGCAGCACAAGGAATATAAAAGAACAGATGCAGTATTATAAATATATATCAAAGCACTATTTACACTATACAATCAATAATAATTAAATACAACCATGAAATTGAACTGAAATTAAATTAAAGTACAAGAAGTACAAGTAAGAGACGTGTCTCTATTCAGCAAAAGAATGTGGAAACAGTGCTCTGGTGATATATAGTATGTATAGTCAGAGTCATGCCTTTGACCCAGTGGCTGGGTCCATGCCTGGTTGGTAAACTATTTTAAGACATGAATTCTGGCTATGCATCACTGCTAAACATAAACCACAAATAGTGTGAAAAAAGATGTAAGACGTGACAAGGTGAGGAGGTTGGAGCACATTTATTTGGTAGGGTCTCAAAAAACCAACATTCAGTACATGGCTCTATATGCTTAACTGTTTCATTTGTGTATTTGGACTATGTAGTCAGCCATTATATTAATAAAACACATCCACACAATCATGCAACGATCTGTGGGATCTGTTGTTCCATGAAATTAGTGTTACCAGACCCCAACAAAGACCAGAAAAACTATAAACACAAAAAAAAACACAAAACCAATATGATGTGGTCCTAAAGGAACACCTTGTAAACCCAGACCCCCAATTCCTCCTTAAACTAGCAACCTGTGTGAAGAGAGATGTCATCGCACTGCTTTTCCAGGAATTCACACCTCTATGAACTGCCTGCTTTTTCATGACAACCATGGACTGGATATGATGGATGTTGACTCAGGTTTGGATGCAGTGGGGCTCATTCTTGACCTTCCAACTACTAATTTGGTCATCCATATAATTAAGGATATCCCACTGTGATATTGGTTATTGAAGGTTGCTTTAGATGCAGGCATGATGACAGATGCAGGAAGTAATTTTAACGATTCTGCACAACATGGTTCTACGTGTTTGACTCCCAGCCAAAATGTCATGTGTGGAGCATCGGTATGCGCTGGTAATTGTAATTACTGTAAGTTGCTTTGGATGTGTCACAGAGTGTTTCAACTACTAACAACCATTACAGATCTGGCCGATGGAAGATACTTTACTCTTACCTTGGAAACCATAACCATCCCTGTTGTCCAAACAAGAATTAAAATAAGTCACAGTATGGTTGGTTAGGGCAGCATAAACCACCATTACATTGAACATTAACATTACCTGAAATGACTTGAAGTTACTGTCAGACTTGAGTATAAAAAGGCGTGATTACTACTGTTGCACGCCTTGCTGTACCGACTTCAAGTCTTTGTGTGTAATATCGGCCTTACCCTTTATTAAGATATTTTACCCCTGTACAGAATGTATTTTCTGCTCTTGTGTTGAACTTGTGTTGACTACTGTATATTTGAATAATTTACACCAAACATTATTGGTTAGTTTGCAGCGCAGATAATAGTTTAATGTAACAAAGATTTAGGGTATACGCAGGGAAATTGAGCGGTACTAAAACACTCCCATATAAATAATCCAACATATCTTTAGAGTTGAATTGGTCTGTGATCTATCCATATCCTACAGCTAATCACCCTCATAACGGAAACAAAGGTGCCATTGGACTGAAAATTAAAGAATTACAGCTGTCACACCAAGCAGTTGTGGGTCAGGGACCCAGAGGTCAGAGGGCACAGGAAGCAAATGTGTAATTCAGGGGGTTTTGAAAGTAGTGATTTTAGGCTTCATACATCACAACACCTGTTAAGAGGCCCATGAAAAAGTATAAACATAATTATGGTATAATAATCAATTTACCTCCCTTGGAAAGACATTTCTCTCTGAAATGTGCTATAATTAAGATTGATTTCTTATTTGATTTGTCATATTTGGCTAATGGCGATGTGTGTTACATTAAATGTGATGGCTATAGGGGTTGGCAACATCCCTCCAACCAGCCAAAGCTGACCCCGAAAGTGGTAACAAAGAGAGGTTAAGCTTTATAGATGAAACCTTCCTGTCTTCTGCCCTTCTCTCTCTAGGCCACTGGAGTCTATGAGGGCTCCTATGGATTTTACAGATGACAGCAGACACCTGTTGTGGTGCTCCTGAACAGGAAGGCCACCAGGCAAACCAGCCTGACACAATGGTCCTTAGTCTGCAGGTCAAAGGTGAAAATAAACGTTGGCCTAGAGTTCAAAAAGGTATATGGCTAATCAGAGCAGAGATACAGTACATACAGATATAGACAAATGTAGATTTGCAAACAGGTCTACTAGATTGAACTCTATCCAAATAGGATTTGTTCTAGATTAATACCAAACATTTGTGAAATGAGGGTGTGCACTTACCAAATTTGTTTTTTTAAATGTTTTTTTCCATGTTGTTACTTACAAGGCGAAAAAAGAGTTTATATGGCTTTGTTTTTTTGCAATTTGATAAATGTTACACTACAAAATGATTATATCTGGGAATTAGAGACAAGAAAGCAGGGGGATGGGAGCAAAGCCTGGAAGCATCTGGAAAATACATCCACTGTTAACTCTAAACCTCCTCTACCCTTACCCCCCTGACCCCCTGCTGTGAGTGGCTAGGGTGGGGACAGTTAGTGTGATTAACGCCAACGCGAGAACACCCCTGTCAGCAGTATACATCTAGTATAAGTCCTCTCCACAGTGGACTGTGGTGCCATTGGGAAGGGGCAACAGGGTAAAGTCCCACGGGGGGACAAGCCAACCTGCCATCGTTGGTTTACGGGACACCGTGACCTGGAAGTCTTGCTTTCTGCATCAAACTCAATGTGGTAGACCAATTCCTCTGTTGTGGGAAAATGAAGCATTATAGGCGATGTTTGTGTTTTGTGAGAGAAAAATAAAAACAAGAAAATGAATTCAAATGTTTTCAAATTCATATTTTATTTAGCATTTGTATCCACTCATTTTATGAGCATGTTAACCTTTGTTAATAGTATAGGATTTTATATTATATTTTTGAAAAATTTGTATGGGAAGTGAAGTTAAACTGGAAGTTCAGAAAACTGTAATAAAGGCTTTCAAACCTGAACAAAATTTGCCACCATTGGAAAAGTGACTGAGACATCTCTGTTCAGCTGCAGAGAGAACACAGAAATCCATAGAAATCCAAACCATAGTTAATACATCACACTGGTCACGGCACTTGAGTAATGTGGCATGCCTCTTCAGCTGGTAGATTTACAGCCATTCCATCCAAACACACCTGAGCACGGAGGCCCATTCTCCACACACACTCAGGTTACCGGACCTGATGGCCCTAAGCCCCTGTGGTACCGTTAATGCCCTCACCATTGATACTAAATCTGATGTCCACTACTTGTTGTAAGTTAACATTTTCTGTTTACACAGCACAACAACATAAAATATGTGCTTGGAAACAGAGGTGTTTTCATTATGACTATAGTCAATTTCTGAAAAACCTTAGCTAGGCTACATCATGAAAAATTAAAAGATAAGTCAATACAGATGGATAGGTCTGTCAGAGTAATTAATTGTATTAATTTGCATCTAGATTTGATACAGTTAATTCTTCATGAGAATTACAGGTGATTTACAAAAGG
>JAODLI010014219.1:0-24351 GCA_027575585.1 Percopsis omiscomaycus | reverse complement strand
CACCTGTAGGCGGACTCGTCACCATCAGAGATGAGTCCGATGAGGGTGGTGTCGTCCGCGAACTTCAGAAGCTTGACAGACTGGTGACTGGAGGTGCAGCTGTTAGTGTACAGGGAGAGGAGCAGAGGAGAAAGAACGCAGCCCTGGGGGGATCCGGTGCTGATGGTCTGTGAGTCAGAGACGTGTTTCCCCAGCTTCACATGCTGCTTAAGGCACCTCAGCTGGGAGAGCTTCTCCTGAAGCAGAGCCAGGGTGATGGTGTTAAAGGCAGAGCTGAAATCCACAAACAGGATCCTGGCGTAGGTTCCTGCGGAGTCCAGGTGCTAAACCCGATGCAGAAATAATTTGTCACGGGGGCCCACCTTTTCTCGCCTCCTCTGTCTTTTTTGCTCTGCCCCCACTGGCCAGTAAATATGCACTTCCCCCTTTAACGTGTGATTCTCGTGAACCAGTCGGAAAGACTATCCCAGGAGAGATAGTTTCTTAAGCCGCTGGAGAAATCCACCCCCAGCAAACACATGACTTGACCCGACTGATACATCCTCACATAATACGATGTGACAGTACGACTCTCTTTTAGGCTCTGTTCAGTTTTCACTCGTCCTCCACGTTGCGACAGTGCCCCGGCGATACTGAAATATGGAGTGGCCATCTTCTGAGCGTGGTCAGAGAGGCAAAGGCAGTATGCTCGAAGAGGAGTGCTGAAATTGAATAAAAAAGGATGACCTTGTGTAAAGGGACATTTTTCTGAAGCACTCCTTTGTTTGATGATACATTAAAAGGACAACCACTCATCTTAATATTTGAAAAGGAAAACACATTATGGTGTAAAATCTTTCAGACCACACCCCCTTTCCCCTCAGACAAATACACAATTCAGAAAGCATATTTAATGCAAAATCACTATATTCGAATTGCGGATGTTCTAACATGAGACAAACCAATATATGCAAAAGAAATGGTTCAGTGTCATTAAATTAAACAGAAATGAAAGGGCTCTTAGAGGGCAATCATTTCCTACAGATAGAAATTGAAATGTAGGCTATATCTGTTCATTTGAACAGATAGAGGCAGATACAGTATGTACTTTACCCACACAGGGGATGAAGTACAGAGAATAACGAAAAAATATATAATAGAATGTTTAAAAAAAATAATTCTCAATATAAGACGTGTCACAGACAGATGTATTCGGGCCTCTTTTATACACTCAACAATATTAGATAATAAATGCTGGGTTATTTTTTGTCCTTCCAGTGTAGGCAGTTCACATATAGACTCATATAGGAACACATTTATTTACCTCCTGTATTCAGCAGTGACGGAGCTACATTTCTATATAAAGACTAAATAAGGACCAGGACTATGTTGCTAACAAAATAAGATATTGATTCACTGTCTAAGGCGGCTGGAAAACCAACGGGTGCTTTTACTACTTATTACTTATTACTCATGGATCTGTTTGGGTACAGCGCAATATTACCTTGTCAGCAGTAGCTGTTAAAAGTAGGCATGTATCAAATAAATGTATCTTCTCACATGCTGTCATTTAGAATATTTATTATCTAATAATTAGACTGCTGGTCTATCAAATGGATCAAGTATAACAAAATAGTCCAGCAATGCATCCTATTCAGAGGGCGGTGGTGGATAGAAAGAACAGCACATTTCACCAAAGATATTGTGCTGACATAAATGCAATTAGACAGGGTGGGGGCTCATTTGGCTCATATTATAAATAATGCAGGTCCCTGCTACTTATCCAAACTAATGTATTTTACTTGTAGTCTCATTTGCCGGTTACTTATCTCTTAAGTGACTTTCATAACGTGGACATTATAAAACCTCACAGAGGGAGTAGGCAGTGATTTCTAAAAGTGTATTTACGGAATAGGTGATTTTCCTCTGACAACAGCATTATGGCATTGTATGTTTGCACTGTCTAGAAAAGTCTAAATTTGGCATGAAGCATTAATTAATAACCCTCCAGTAGTTTATTGATTTATATGTTGTTTATTTACTTACTGAGAGTGTCTTTCTAGTATTCTCCATGGAAAAGGGAAAGGCCAAACTGTTGACTCCAGTTCAGTTGGTGTCATAAATCATGTTCATGTTTGGAATGACTAAAGTGGGGCCTATTGTTCTTTAAAGGTGAGTTACCAAGCAGTGTAATGATGGGTTTTCATTTCATTATTGGCAAAGCAGGCATATTGTGCACACACCATGAATCTCCACGGTGTCCATGATAACTTATAAAAAATGTACGCTCATCATTTTGACTATATGGTCCTAATTCGATGATTTTTTTTTTTAGATACATTTTGTATCTAACAGTCGCAGTCTGGGCATTCCTGTTTTATAGAATCTGTGGGTGTCATTTGAGTATATTGAGAATGTAATGCTTGCCATACCTTAGGTCAGTGATCTTGATTTTAGCTATCTAGAAAAATATTCTGGGAATTTACGCAATTATTTACTCATTCATCCATTATTCTTGCAACAATTATATAGAGGAGCAAGTGCACTGAAATTAAATAATTCAAATATGCAAAGTATTTTTTTTATTGCCATTATCTTGCCAAATTGCCCACTAATGAATATTCCTGGTATAAATTAACCTTTGTCTGATTAGATTACACTGCATAAGCAGGAACATTCCTCCCGAAAAACCCAATATTCTGTTAAGTGTCTTGTGTCTTGTGTCCTGTGTAAAATCCTATCATGTGGAATATACACACGCACACACGATCCAGGAAAAGGGGCATCACCTGTATAAGTCTGTTTACTTTCTTTCACTAGAATGTCACCGACACTATTTAAATGCTGAGAGGGGATTACAGATGCCGTGTTACGGAGTCCCGGAAGGGACATGGAGGTGAAAAGAAAATAAACCCACAACAATGGAGCGCACACACCCGTCGGAGAGGTTCATCTAATTTTGAGCTTGGCCTCAAATATAAAGACATTAAATCAGCCCCGTTCCCTTGTTTATACTGAACTAAACAGAGGCAGCATATTGCCGTTCCAGTGTTTCCTTTTACATAGCCTCTGGCGAACCAGAGGCGTGACCAAACAGCGTGACATGTGACACAACCGCGTTGGTGAAGAAGGGTCTATCTGCAATCTCGTGGATTAGAAATGCTCTACTAGAATGTTGCGTTGATAAGTCAACTCAGCATTGTTCACTAATAAGAGACTGGCGCCAACCGGATTGTGGCATTGCCTATATGTGTCCATGGCTTGTGGTGAAATGAATTAACATGATTGTGACGTGAAATAATCTTGTGTTGATACCCCATAGAGATCGCCGACTGCCTCACAGAACTCTACTGTAGCGGCGGATTTTTAAACACATCTGCCTACTTTATTCATGAAATAAAACCGGGTTGTGGATACATGACTCAGGTGACAATCTTCATCTAAATGTAATTTACATTTATAGCATTTAGCAGACGCTTTTATCCAAAGCGACTTACAATTAGTAATTTTACATGGAGCAGGTAGGGGTTAGGCATCTTGCTCAAGGATGCTTACAGGTAGGCCACCTCCGGGGATTGAACCCACGACCTTCCGGCTGGGAAGACCAGACCACTAGACTATCCTGCCCTCATGTCACACCCCTGTTCCGCCATTCTGGCTGTCCCTTTCACAAAGACATCGTTCTGGTTCAGTGATCACCTCCGCTGCCCACTCAGAGGCCAAACAACAATGACCCCCCATTTCGACTCCGAACGGTGAGACAGAATGAAGGCGCAATATTCAAAAGGGCTAGTGCTTGGCATAAGTGAGAGACATCTGAAGAGAATACTTAGCCCAGGGGGACACACTAGTCACAAAGTGTACTCTGACCTGCCGGTCCTGGTTGCAGAGAAATTCATAATATTTTTTTGTCGGGGAGTGAAAAAATTGCAGAGAATTTTTTATTTTGCTGTGATTTCCTGCCAGGTAAGAGTATGCTGTGCGACAAGTGTGCCCTTGCAATAAGTATTCTCTTCAGATGTCTATCACTTGAAAAGTTTTTCATTTGGATCAATGTAGTCTACCTCTGGTTCAGGTTGGCAACATGGAAACCACAGCAATGGAGTGCACACACCTTTGGGAGAGGTTAATCAAAATGAGTTTTGAGTTCGCTAATTCGCTGAATAAAACGGAATTATAACAAAATTAATACTCTCCTGCTCCATTGTTGTGATTTTCATGTTGCTGCACTGACCGGAAGTACATTGACCTAAATAAAAAAAGTTTAAAAAAAAGTATTCCCCTTTAAGTTAATGAATAAAATCTTACTGAGTAGCGAAGTAGCTATCAAAGAGATGTCAGTCTCTGGAATGTAAAAAATAATTATTTTAGGATAGTCATATTATTGGTTTAAAAGTAAAAGGTCAATAAGAACTTAAGAGGGGAAACATACCTGAATATCAGCCTTCACTCACTACACGGCAGCATCTAACAACTCAGGAAGATGTTAATACATCTCTTTCTCCCTGTCCTTTTCAATCTTCGAAGCCTTGAAGTGATTACATGCAATGGCCCACTTTGCTAGCTGTGGTCTCCGTGGTAACTGAACAAATATTCAAAGGTCAGAAATAAAACCAGATGAAGCAGAAAATGACATTTTTTCCCCAAGATCTGAGACTTCCTTGAAGCCTATTATTTTACGAGGGACCTCTTTCAAGACAAAGTGCACTCTGTGAGCCAAAGGGAAGGTGACTACAGTGGAAGGGCTCTTCACCATCAATCTCTATTACCACCCAAAAGGAAGATGGACTACCTGATGCGCAATTCTTCAGCTCCCTCAATAGATGTTTGTGTTAGTGCACAGATTAATAATGTGGATTAATGAAGAGTGGGTGTTTTTTAAAAATCACTCAAATTAGTTTGTGGGTTTTGAGCTCTGGTGTGATGCCACCTGCCATTATGTGTTACATATTTTTTAGAATGCTTTACCTCACATACAAAAATAATACATGAGATGAGCAGGTTAGGTGTTTTGGAGATGTCAATTTGTCCGTATGTATGTACATTTTTGTCAAAATATTCCCTAATTGGGCACAATCCCAGTGATTAGCATTTGGCCCCTTTATGGTACATTTCTTGACCTTATATTCGTAGAGTGTATAGCACTTGAGATACAGATACAGAACGACATTAGGGGAATCTGCTAACCCACTGCTCACAGCCAACCAGGTCAGATACTGGAACAGATCCCTGTGTACCCAGTTAGCCAAACCAGTGGCAAAACCCCAGCCTTGTGGTTGAGGCATCAGCCTGGTTGCATACATGTACCAGGCTGCTAATGAGTGAGAACATGTTCACCGTAGGAGCAGATTATATATTTACTGTTGAGGTCATACATTAACTACACTGAATGCTTTACAACAATTAAGAGGATGTGAATGTATAATAAAGATGTATTTACTTTCTTCAATAGGACAGGGAGATTATATAGGAGATTATTATTTTTAGTAGTAGTATAGAAACTGTTGTTTTAACCTTTCAGTTGTAGTTTATTTTGCCCATTCTGTTGTCTTAAGTAGGGGCCCCTAGCAATCTGTCTACCAGTGGCTTAAAACAAAAGTCATGAATGATTTGGTTAGTCGTGGGTGGAGGTGGGCGAATTGTGAAACAGTTCTTGGCTGACTCATTTTTGGAGATTTATGTAAGAACATAGTTTGAAATTTGAATGTTGTGCCACCCGATGACTTCCTTCACTTGCTCCGTTTGCCTGAGACGTTGAGAGATTAGAATCAGTGGCAAAGATTGCAAAGATTCCGGAACTCTCACACGACAGAATCTGACTTTGTCAGTCGAGCAGTTCAAAGTGTGGTTGATCTTGGGTTTAGTCCATGCTCGAGGTAATTCATACTTTCATTATAGTGAGATTGATAATTAAATAATTTCCAATATATTTTCTTAAACTCACGTGATATGGTTTCCAAGCATTAGATCCAAGCAAGCGGGCATTTTTAGCAGTCCTATTCACTTGATAATTAGCAAAATTCTGCCACAGTAGTCTGCTGAATAATAAGCACCAACGCTGCACATCTCATTTCTAAACGACAGTTCTCCAGGAAAAACTGTTTATCTGAGATGATTTGCATTCTCCATCCTCCATAAAGTCCACAGTCCACTTACACAATGTATAGAAAAAATGGGAATGAAAAAGCATTGGCGCTATGGCTTTTAAATTGTAAATATATTATTCCTGAGAATTCCCCAACAGCCAGATTGTGTGGGAATGAAGCAATTAAAATTCTGTCATAAAGAGAGTTCTACTTCTCATTTTCCCTTTTTTTTCCTTGAAAGGAGGAACTGTTCTATATTTGCCCGTCCCTGCCAGCCCCACTGCAACTTAATAAATATTTCACTGTGTATCCACTTTAAGACATAAAAGGCTTGAATAGCGGTCCAGGAGATGACTGATGAAAATTGCAAACACTAGGTCTGTTAAGGCATGTGCATATAATAGTTTACTTTACTGTGCCCTAGCTGGTAGCCCAGTGGAAGTAATGGAACTCTCCATTAAGTCTGGGACGCTGACTGGAGTAATCCCTGAGGGCACGTCCAACTGTGGGATATGCCCCAAATCCTCCTGAGATACAGAAAATATACTCACTCATTCGTTCATTTTAAGTGAGCTGTAATTCTGTCATTGCATCTCTTATGTACATTTTGTATGGGAGCCTGCACAATATTCCTGAGCAGTGTCCCTTACTGATAAGAATTGGACATCTTTTAAAAAAAGCAATTTGGCCCTCTAAACTAAAATGCTACATTGAATTAGCACTGCAATTTTTTTGTTTGTATTTTTGTTGTTGTTAAATAGTCAGGCTATGTTGCTTCACATTTCTTGACAGGAATACCATTGCCGTTAATTTATTTTCATTTAAAAGAATTGTGGGAGGTGTGCTTGATCTTGTTGACGTATTTTAAAAAAATGCACAGTTCTGAGTAAAACAATTATTTGATAAAATAAAATGACACCTCCCCTCATCCACCTTATGTCAAGTATGTCAGAATCACATTGAGATTGATAGTGCTATTACTCTGTTGTTTGCCTTTATTTAAAACTCTTCTGGAGCAGAAGAGAGGCACCATATATTGTTCATTAGCAGTAGCCAGCCAAGACTCGAACTGTTAGACTAATATATTTTACGTGATGTTTCATCACCGAATGCCAAAGAGATGTAGTGTCAGTACACAAATTGAGGTTACTGGAGCAGGATGGTCTAGTGGTCTGGGTGTTCAACTCCTGGCTGGAAGGTTGTGGGTTCAAGCCCTGGAGTTGACATACCTGCAAACATCCTTGAGAAATGTAATTTGCTGCTTGTAATACTTGTAATTGTACTCATTATAAGTTGATTTGGTGTCCTAATTGTACTACTAATTTAAAATAGTCTAATACATTTTCTCTGGTAGATCTAGACTTTGAGGCAAAACGTCAAGGAACGTTTGGGAAGATAAAAAAAGACGATTATGGCTCACACACAATTCTATCCCATGAAAAGCATAAATGAGCTTCACTTTTTATAAAAGTCTTAATAATAGTGACTCCTGGACTAAAACACCTAGCCTTCAGAACAATCACAGCTGTGTTAAAGCATCACCATCCGTATTGTTTACTGTTACAGTTTACAGTTTGTTTACAGTTACATTTACAAGAATTGTTTATTCCCATTGGGTGCAAAAGGTAGGGTACAATAGGTGAAAATTCAGGAAAACTGTTGAAAAGTGCAGTGATTTATCAAGAGTAGAGTTGTAATGAACCAGGTGACTCAAGGTATAATAAACCCAATTGCGGGATGTTTATTCAATAGGCAGACAGGCGACAGTGGCCAAAGGGTTAGGCAGGAGGCTGAGTCCAGGTCAGGCAATGATTGAGCGATGGGCATCAGGGCAAGCGGGGGATAATCCGTAGTCAGAAATCGAGTAAGCAGGCAAGGGTCGATGCCAGGAAGGACGTCGGCTGGAGAGACAAACACGGGACAGGGTTAAAAAACGGGAACGACGAAACTACGGAAGAGGGGAATATAGCTATGCTCATTGGGAAGAGAAACACTCAGACATTGACTAGGAGTGAGCAAGCTAATGACAGGGGTGTAGAGTGATTGGACTGATTAACTGACTAGGTGCAGGTGTGTGTGAATGAGAGAGAGATGAACAAGGAAGTGAACTAAAGGTGAAGGTGATATAGGGGGCGGAGCTGAAGGTGTGTTAGTGGCTGAAACTGGCGTGGATGTTACAATAATCTGTTAACATCTTTTCATGGTGAAGATGGAGAGAGAATTTTGTATCGAGTTAGAGTCTGGGAAAATGTCTGCAAAAGGGCAAAAATGAGTCACAGGCTGTAGAGAGGTAAACCATTGCCTCCCCCCTCCCCGCACGCACACACTCCATTGAATAATGCTTTCAGAGAAAAGTGTTGTCTATCCATGATTTTTCATTATGATCTCCCATGCACCAAGGGATCATCTAGTCTGGCATCTATCAGAACCCACACACACAGACGCCGGAGTGATCGAAATCTTAAGTACAAGTTGTAAGCCAGGCAGAGAATTGGTTTTGGGTCAGTGGTTGAATACAGGTGTTAGGTAACAATCAGGATACACAGCAGCGTACCGGAGTGTTTTTTTTCTCAGAAGTAGAAAAGGCCACATTGAGTGCAGCAGAGATGAAGGAGGGGAACATGTCATTTGTGAGGGAAAAAAACAGCATTTCAGAATCGTAACGGCAGCTTTGAGCAGTTGTAGTTATTGACTTGTCTTCGTGCAATCGTGACAAGCACAAAGACAAGTGCCTCCCGTCCTGGCTGCGCACCTGTGGTGCGCTTCATTAACTATTATGGGCCTTATTTAGATTCGCCAACAGCACTAGTTGTTGGCTGTTGGTCATTTTTTCCGTTTACCTGTACCTTGTGTTCTGTTTCTGGAGTATCAAAATACGCTTCATGCGTTCACCGCTTCCACGTCTTGCCTGCGTTTTTTCCTCTGGCTCGCGCTTACTCTCGCCATTCCGAGACACACCCTTACAGTGCTGGAAAAATATCAACGTACTGATTTGCGGATGTGCATTTTTTGAGTGTGTGAATGTGCTTTTCACCATATTCACTGCACTGCATATTCACTTAGTGATTTCTAGAATCACCTGTATTGAAGAATGTGAGACGGTGTAACTGTTGTGTTGTGGGAGAGAAAACAAATTCTACAAGTTTGCAAAAGCATTTTTCTCTGTGACTTCAAATTTACTGATACACGTGACTATTTTCTATAACTACAAATTCCACTGTTGTGGAATCTATTAATACCTTCATACAGTATGCTGCTGCATGAATATCCATATTGTGCATTACACAACTTTTTGCCTGTAAGGCCAAAATACATTGATTAATAAAAACAAAGAGCTTGTTCATTTCTTTTGAACACCTCCAGAACCCATTATCATAAACCTACCTCCTTCTATTATAATATTCTCGCTGTCTTTCCAAGACCAATGAAAAAGAGCTAATGGACTTCCAGACAAAGACAGATCCTATTCTCAGAGCTCACAATGTCTCACTGAAATATTTCTATTAAAATGAATGAATAGATTGTTGGTGCTGTTCCACTCTAATTTTATCATGATGTGGCTTTCAGACATTCAATGCAAATTCATTTGTGCCCGTCACGTCTGACAAGGCTTTTATGGTATATACTGTGTATTCGTAAAGATGATACCTATAAATGTTCCAATTCCTTGTTCCCTTCTCCTGCCAGGTATCTGGGGATCACGCGGCCCCTCACCTACCCAGCTCGGCAGAACGGCCAGCTGATGGCTAAGATGATCCTGGGGGTGTGGCTGGCGTCTGCTTCCATCACCCTGCCACCCTTCTGCGGCTGGGCCAAGAACGTCCACACGGCTGGCGTGTGCCTCATTAGCCAGGACTTTGGCTACACCATCTACTCTACAGCGGTAGCCTTCTACATCCCCATGCTGGTCATGCTGGTCATGTATTACAAGATCTTCAGGGCGGCCCGCAAGAGCGGGGCCAAGCACCGCTTCACCGACCTGGTGCGGCGGGAGCGCCTGGAGACGGTGGCCAGCGAGGCGCTGCGCATGCATGGCCTGAAGCCCCCCGGCGTGGCCGAGGAGTGCGCCGCCCTGTCGCGCCTGCTGAGCCGCGAGCGCAGAAACATCTCCATCTTCAAGCGGGAGCAGAAAGCAGCCACCACACTGGGGGTGATCGTCGGGGTGTTCGCTGTTTGTTGGCTGCCGTTCTTTATCCTGTCCACGGCCAGACCTTTTATCTGCGGTGTGGAGTGCAGCTGTGTGCCCATTTGGCTGGAGCGCACGCTGCTTTGGCTGGGCTACGCCAACTCCCTCATGAATCCCTTCATCTATGCCTTCTTCAACCGAGACCTGCGCTCCACCTACCGCGATCTGCTCCGCTGCCGCTATCGCAACATCAACCGGCGGCTGTCTGCCGTGGGCGTACACGAGGCTCTCAAAGTGTAAAGAGCGGTGTGTCGACGACATGCTTTGTTGTTCCGGATTGGGTTTCAAACAGTCGGAAATGCCTTTCCAGCACTTGTACATTTGGAGATAAAAAAAAAGGCGACCTGGGCACAGTGAGCATGTAGATAAGACACAGGCTGACAGAATGGGAATCACTGTTACTGCTCTCTGGCCCCTCTGCAGAAGCAGAGAGACAGCGTGATCACTAGTGTGTCTGTATGACTTAGTCATCCTATTTTGGGGGAGGAAACACACTCCCTGATGGGCTATTCAAGTTGACATCATTGTTGCACATATGCCACAACTCAATCCCAGCCTTGACAAAGAAAATGACAAGCAAACACAATCACTCATTCTAGCACTGTCAAAGAGAGAATAAAACTATCTATGTATACTTGCTGATCTAATATTATATTAGTATGTATATTTTTAACTCAATCTAGCTGGATTTTATTTATTTATTGTGGCACATATTAGGGATTTCTGATTTCAGTGTCGGCTCATAAATGGCTCCCTCCCGAAGCTCTCTCTTGTGAGGCCACAGATCCGCCTCTAAGCATTCCAGGTACTTTGGATCATTTTTTGAACCGTGCACGATTGGATAATGTTGAGACAGAACGCTGTGAAGAACCATATCTTAGATGTTGTGCACAGTTCCACTTTTATTTAGCAAGTTGTAGAAGACTATTCAGTACTAGACCTACCGTCTCAGAGATTCTGGACGGATATTTTACCAGTAGAATTTTGTGATAAAAAAGCAAGGTGGAGCCAAGCAATGATCAACCAAGGCCACAGAAAAAATAATAAATCCTCACTACATTTGTTTGTTACATAGCAACATTGATGGTTACGTCTTGTACTGTAATGGCGCTATTCATCCCTCCGACTACTCATCTGTTATTTTGACTTGATGTTGTCAGTAGATATGTCTTCTGACAGTCCATCCACAAATATGAAAAATGGCTTACATGCACCTTTTGAGACTTTTTCATAACAAATATAGCAAATAGACAATCAATCAAACACCTGTGTGAAATCATAACATTGATGCCTTAATTAACTAATAATCTGCAGTCATCTTTCAACTCCTATATGAGAAATCTGCATGTCAAGCCAGCGCTAGACATATTTAAACAATAATCCTTTCCCCTAAAATACACTTTAAAAACATGCACAAACCAGGTTAATATCCAGGAGTCAAACCCCTTACCCTTCACATAAACATGTGAACATGTAAGCAAATCTTGCACAAAAAAATCTTACAATTATTTGTATACTGTATCTTTAACCTTTAATATTTGTTGAAGCTTGAAGTCAGTATGAAAAGACTAAATCATTCAGAACAGGGCTTAGTTCGATAAGTAAAGAAATTAAAGGAAAATGGTAGATGACAATATCGGAAATGGGGCTTAAATATAACATTTTTAAAACTATTTATTTGTGAAATATGTGAGAAAAACTAAATGAACATGAAATGTGTATTGTGAAAGCATGAAACACATTAACATGACGCTGTCGCATTAGAATATGTGCGTAGCAAGGTGGCCATATTTCACCACAGCAGTTCAGCGCATCATTTGTGATGTCGAACACCCTGATGCTGCGTGGACTTTTATATTGTTAATTTAACACAATCCATTTCATTTCAAATGTGGCTCATTACCTACATTTTCTTCTCTTTTTACAAATGTTATCGCAGGCTGACTTGAACAGAACAAGACCTAAGATAGGTGTTTTGGTCTCAGGCAGTGGTCAACTCTCCATGGCAACACTTCTATTTCAAATGTTGTGACCTACAGTATTTAATGTCAAATATATACAAATAGACATTGTGTGCTTTTTCTACCTCAATTTTTTGTAGATACTGTACATTTCCTGAAAATATAAACATTGCTGTCCGGAATTATTTTGAAATTAAGGACTATTATAATTATTGTGTCATGTGCTATGTGATTGCTCCCTATGACTGAGTTGTCATTGCCTTCAGAAACAACCTGTTAAAGTGGCAGTGTGTTTCATCACTTTGTAAATAAAGCAACACTTGGTGAAGATGTCACTCCAGTTTACCACAGTTGTTGTATTGTACCTATCACAATTAGTTCAAATTGGTTCAAATACAGTATGAAGTTATAGGTCTCTTGATCTAATGTTTTCTGAATGAAAACATTAGAAAAACATACCCTCTCTAATAAAACCATATCATCCACATGAACTCAATAAATACTCCTGTAACGTCAAATAAAGACATACCTAGCATGGTAAATGCTTTTGAAACATCCCTTAATGAATTGGCACAATAAAAAAGAGTGCTAAGACTCAAGAGTGCAGTCACTGTTGAAGTGCATCTGAGGATGGTGACCCAAAAAGATGTCTTTACATTTTACCTGCTTGAGGCAAAATTATTTATTCAGAGCCCAGGTGGCAGCTGTGTGCTTGCTATCGTGACTGAGAAAGTCCTGTAGAGACAGCATGTGCCACAGCTGGACAATTACAGAAGTGGCTTATTGTGACGGCCAGGTTGCAGGTTCAAATCCCCAGACTCAATCTTATTTCGGGAAATGAAAGTGTAACTGAAAATTCTGTATGGACATGGTGGTAATTTTTTTCTGAATTTTGCACTTTATACTTTGGTTAGGATCAGACTTTTCTGAAGAAAAAAAAAACTATATTTGAGAGCCCTATTCTGCTTGTAGATCAAAGACAGTATGTCCCTCAGATCTACCGTTTAGGTTTGGTCCAAATTATGAGGCTTGAAATAGTACTGGTCAGCAGTTGACTGTGATGATGTGAATTGTGGAAACAAAAAATACCCGATAGAATATCAATTAGTGGTTTGAGAGGGCACAGAAGACAATAGATCTGCCTCTGCCCAATTAAGGACTTCTGGGACTAAACGATTTGAGAAAAATTAATGACGTTTTCAATATTCGCCCCTACCGCGGTCTGTGAGTAACTAATGTGTTGCAAACACACGTTTTGTCAAAAGCACAGATTCCCACTGGATAAGACTGGTGTTTGTCAATTACGAGACCGTTAAGTAGTCAAAGTAAGCATTTCGATAAATGCAAGCTATCACACACACATATAAAACACATCACTTGAATCACTCAGCATCCCGTGTAATGTTACCAAGGTAGCCTAAGTTGCTACGGTATGTCCGTTGGTATTAGTTTAACAACTTTGGCATTCTTTTTAAAGGATAATTCTGTGCTCCTATTAACTTTTTGAATTTAGAATCGGAAAGAGCAAAAATTGTCTTTGACATTTCAGTTTATCTTATGAAATTTCAGGTAGACCTAGCGCACCACTTATATCTCCTCTTCGACATTGAGCCCCCCCGCAGCGATGTCAACAGGCGTTACTCTCGGGGTATGAGCACGACTTGAGCCTGAGCGGAGGCCAGCTCCTAAGTCAGGACATTCCGCTTCCTGTGCTGGTCTGTATGTGTGTCACCGCTATCCCCGGTGGCAGAACGGGGGCGGAATAGTCACGTGGTTTAGAATACTCATGAAAGAAAGAAAAGATTATAGCAGATGAATCTTTCTGCTACCCAAACACAAGCACTCCAGGACAGACTTTGTGCGTGTGTGGTGTTAACAGGGAACACACACTCTATTTTTAAACACACTGTAACAAGGAGTAGAGTCAGAAGTAGACCTATTTGAGTTCAATTCCAAAGGGTAATCCGAAAATCAGACAATAGTCAGGAAAATCAGTAAATCCTCAAGATACATAAAACCGCTCAGACACGAACACACGACTTCATGCAGATGCAGGGAAAGCAGGGGTATAAATCCACCGGCATAACGGGCAGAAACAAGACACAGGTGGACAAGAACCAGTGAGACAATGGCAGGTGATATGGAGTGGGCGCGGCACAACAGGAGGGGGAGACAGAGTAAACTATCCAGGACATTGACGCTGGGAAGGAGATCTTAAAGGTTCTTAAGGGAAGTTCAATAAACAGGGGAGGAGGAGCGCTGAGTTATGACACACACCCTAAATGATGAAGGTGGGATAAAATATTTAGAGAAACTGATCTGAGGTTCCGAGACTTGTAACATGTCTCATTGTGTTTCCAACATACAAAGAGACTTACTGATTCTGCGTGTTGTCCGCTCTGCAGTAATATACCCCAATTCACTCATACTATAAATATACCCTGTAAAAAGTAGCCTTATTGCCCACTTTTCACCCAGAGCACAGCTATGAATACCACAGTAAAAATGTCACTTATCAGATAAACCAATTTATGTGGCGTGACCAAAATATCAACTTCCTTCCTTTAAGAAGGCTGCCCTCCGATCCCAGCATGTTACTCTGCTGCTAGTCTGTGCCACTTTCTGATGGGGGCTAGTGGCAAAAGAAAATACCAGAAAGCGTCAGAATGCCAACTACAATAGTTTCCTGTACTTTCTGTGAAATTACTGACAGGTAAATGCATGCTTTAAGCTCTGCCTAGATCAAAGAAACTGTACATGATAGCCACCCTTCTCAAAACACTTCCAACAAAATACAACATAATGGGCCATTACATTGATTTTACAGCCATCCTTCCTGTATACGGTTAAGGGTGACTCACTCCCGCAATACACAGCACTCACTGCCAAAAGTGCCCACCTACACTCCATATGGTTTACCACTTTCTGTAATGTGTGTGTGTTCTTTTACTTGCTACATAGTGTGGACTGGAACACGTTTTTTACCTACAGAGTGTGAGGACATTTTTGGAAAGTGAGGACATTTTGGGAAGTCCTCACAACTTCAAAGGGCTGATTGAAGGTTAAGACTTGATTTTAAGGGTTAGGTTGGAATTAGGTTAGGGTGAGGGTAAGGGTAAGGCATTTAGTTAGTGATGGTTAAGGTTAAGGTAAGGGGCTAGGGAATCCATTATGTCAATGACGGTCCTCACAAAGATAGAAGTACAAACGTGTGTGTGTGTTTGTGTGTGTGTGTGTGTTTACATTTATACCTGTGTGTGTATTTGTGTATTTGTATGGAAAATAAATACATGTACTGTACTTTGAAATTGTTGGAATTCTGTCCAAAAATAGTGATAAAACACTAACGCAGACATGTTTTACGGGTTGTTATAAAATATGACAAAAATATGATTTTGTACTTGCATAACCTCCTCCAGATTTCTGCTACAAATCTATAATAAATCCACACCATTAGATTAGTGCATAACAGAAATGATTGCCACAGCTGTTATGAACCATTATTTCAAGCTGCAAAATGCCCTTGATATTCATAACCAGATGTCACTTCTTGTTTTGCCTCCGTTGGGTTGAGCCAGCATTTATCTTCAATGTACCTTGCCAGTATTTTATGCTCCCTAAAGCTGTGCATTAGACATTTGCTGAACATCATTCTGTCCTTTTTTGCCTCATACACATTCAACGGGGGAGGTCATCTGGTGTGTTATCTCTCGCAGACTTGCAGGCAAAACTACATCAATTGCCTCTCCTCTATCTCTCAAGAACAGAGGCAGACATAATGGATTGTCTTGCACACCCAGCAGCATAAGTGGAGGGGAACATCTCAATTTATTTTGCTTTTGAAATGACAGTTAATGGCTCCTTTCTGCCAAATAAATGGGTTGCGTGGTGTTTTTTTCACCACTCATTTAGTCAGTCCTTGCTAGAGTCAAGTACACAAATACAATTAAGGCCCATATGCACATGTATCAATATTCACTGTATAATTCAAATGAGAAAAAAATTAAGAAATGTAAATACGTTAATAAACAAAAAAATACAGGTTAAGGTATTCGTTGGCAGCATATTGGATAAGAAATGTAATTTTGTTTTGAGTGGGTTTGTTTCTTCTTAGGCTACTCCCCATAGAATTATCACTAAGTTAATTCACAGAAGTGGCGCACATTGTACATTGATCCACATTATGCAAACCCCTTGATCATCCATCTATCCTGCTCAGACCTTAAACCAACTGTGAAGTGGTCTAAAGCGGGAGGAGTTGCACCTAACTGCATGGTTTGTCTCTGTCAATCTGTCAAGCCCGGAGCAGCAGTAAGATGCTGTCATACAGCGAATGACAGTGATGCAGCTGGTCATTGCGTGTAGATTTAAGGACACCAGGTGTTCTTGTGCTGTCTGAGCCAGTTAGAGCAGTAGTCAGTGTTCACCTGCCTCCTGTCAGAGTGCATTGGTAATGATCCGTAAGGCTAGCTTTGCCATCCTGACACCTTGTGCGACTTTCCTCAAATCTCTGCCCTGTAGCTCCCGCTGACTCCCACAATGCACCACTATGCAGTCACATGCCAGTGCTATCAGCCTTGACGACCGACACCAAAATTCTCCATTGAGCCTCTGGCTGTGGGTGATGACAATGGCCATAGTTTAATTTGATGAGTGTGTCATTATCTTATATCTAAGGACTTATATAAAGACTTATATCATTTCATCTTCAGCGTACAAGCGGCAACTTCACTTCTTTAGGTTACTTTGTTTCCTTAACTGAGTTATATTCAGTGATAAACTCAAAAATGTATTCAATTCAACATGACTATCCAAGCTGCGTGACATTTTATTTCATCTGAAAGTAACAAGGAAACAGTTGACGACAAATATTTTGTGTGTAAAAGTTGACTACTATAATACTGGTTGTAATTTCTGTATCTTACTTTCTGTAGCTTAGGGAGCACTCAATACACTGTACTTCCTTAATTACATTTCTAATTAATTAAGGCTTTTGTACAATGATCGTCTTCAACGATTGTCCATGATGAGTAAACATGGCATTATATGTCAGCTGAACATAACAGGATAAGCTAAACAACAAATTAGCTTTAAGAGTGATACTTTTTCTGCACTTCAGTACTGACGAGGACTATGGCACTCTTTGTTCCATGGTGTGTAAAAATGTACGACCTTTGTGTAAGGTTGTCATGCTTTTGCGAAAGCTGAACATTGACATTCGAAATGACACAAGCTTCAAAGGACAACTTTAAAGGATGCTGTCTCTATCTTATTAAACCGCTGCTGGTGTCTCTCAACCTACGCTGTGATGATGTATATTCAAGCAAACAAGCATTGGCTTAGTGTTAGTCAGGACTTTTGTTGTTTTTTGATATACAGCCATGGAAAAAATTGAGAGACCAGTGCATATTTAAAAAAAATATATATATAAAAAATAAATAAATCATGTTTTATTTATATTAAATATATTTATAAATATATTGATTTAATATATATTTTTTATTGTTTTTTATATTGATAAGATTATACTTTTTTAAATATACAGTGGTCTCTTAATTTTTTCCATGGCTGTATACATATGTATGTATGCTATACGAAGATAATAAAAAAAGTGATTAATTAGCAACCCCCCACTGATCTAAAGGTTCAAATTCAGAAGCTCCAGACACACCAATGCAACTTTGGCGGTTTGACAAAAAGGACATTAACTGTCCCAATAAGGTGTCCATAGGGACGTACTGTTTGGTTAAATTGCTTCAGAAGGACACTTTACACATTCACACAATCACACTCTTGAATGAAAAATGTGCTAATGGTGTGGAATTGACCAGCTCGTCAATTCAATCCATTAACAACTCTGTGATGGGACAATAGCTGTCATGTGGAACACCTAGGGCTTGAACAAAACCAATACAGCTGTAGCCTATTATCAACAATACATGCCACTTGGCTCCATTTCCCCATGAAGATCAGTCTGGTTTCTGGATCCCACAAATCGCAGGCAGAGAATAAGATGCATGAATTACTGCACAATTCAAATAAGTAGGCACTGGCATTCAAAGGGACTGAATCCAAGCTACATGATCTATTTTCTGAAGTTCACTGAATTCAAATCCAAATTAAAATGGAAAAATATACAGTGACGGCATAGGAGATGGAAACATCTCACACGAGGTACATTTACTATATTTTTGTGTTTTACTATACAGAGGGTGGGAAAAGAGTATAGTTACTTTTTAAATCATTACAAAGTCCATCTGTGGCTAAGGGAATGATTGCTAATGAAGCAAAAGGCACTAAGTGCATGGACATTGACCGCTGTATATTGTTGAATAATATACCCACATACAGCTTAGGCCACATTCATACTAGCACGGGTAAATTTCTACACAGATAAAACAGTGTTTTTATCCATGCGGCCACTCAGAAACGAGGGAAGACAAATGTCATTTAACTGTGCATGCTCTGGTTGCTAAGCACATGACCATCCTATATGTAATTTCCACTTTAAATTTCCACTTTACACACAGAAACACACTTCTGCACTGCTAAGGCAGGTAGACAGATCCGCAAACCTGTTCACTCGAACAACACACAAGCTGAGACTTGACGTGAGATTCGAGCGTAGCGTCGTTTCCACATTGATATATGCCGAGCTTTGCGTGGAAATGACCGTACGCCCCGTTTCCCATCACAGAGTCATACGCTCATTTTATAAATGAGGGCCACTGTTTGTCTATGTGACGGCGCAGTTGTTCGCTAAAGGTGAGCGGAGAGTTTCTGGAGTCTGGACATTCGAAAATCATTCTTTAGGAAGCATTTAATTGTTCAGAAAACCATCACGCACGTGCTTGCCCAGGGCTTATCAAAGAACATATTTCCTTATGGGAGCGGTAGCGAGTCTGGTTGTTATGCAATTTTTCAAAATCCTACCCCTGCCAAAGTAGTATAGTCATGTGATCAGGTGATCTTTCATGTGACGTCAGCGTTTCTGAAAAGCTCAGTTTTCACCGTCCATACTAGGAAAATGCCAGATTAGTGTGGATGGAAGGCCAAAACAGAGAAATAAAGATGCGTTTTCAAACAAAACCGTGCTAGTGTGGACAGAATCTTAGATGGCACCACAGCGCATAAAGGGCCAAGCCCTACTTAATTCCACTATGTCAACCAGCAAACAAATGGAACCACTGGTAATGAATCACCCTGGACTCCATCTGGATGCCGCCCGTTCATTCATGCACCTAATTCCTTCCCTTTCGCAGGCTAAACCAGTGGGGTGTAGAATTGTCCACATCCATTACCTATGATAACATCAGAAGGGAGGGCCCACAGGCTGTGGTCAAGCTACAGTTATTTTGGTCAAGGGTATTTGGCATTCTGGCACAGTACGAAGTTATAGAGCAAAGAGAGGCCTCGCTGCATATTTTAGTAGAGAAATGTATTCAGGTCTGATTCTCTCTATTGGCAGCTCTGTCCACAGTGCAGGGACAGAAGGAGGGGAGGGGGTATAGTATTTGAGATCTCTTGAACTGATATCTCAGACTGTATTACTCATACGGGACAGAGTGTACAGCACTGCTTGAATGGGGTCAGCAGATTTATGCTTGATGCATATTTGATAGAGCCATTCTAAATTCAAATGAGGAAATTAAACACAGATAGCACAAACTGTTTTCCTTCTCTCAGAGACCTCAACAAGGGCTTGAAAAAAAGTGAGGGGTATAAATACACAGAACTAATGTGGGGGTGGCGACTAAGAACAGGGGTGTCGAGTGAAGGAGCATGTCACGCAACTATAGTGGACTGGATCCAAACGCACAACATAAATATGTAGTGCAAAGAGGAATCTTTACTAAAAACAGGAGAAACCGGAAACAGGATTACAGGGAATAGCCAAATACAATGTGACCAAACACAAAAAAAACAACAGAGACTGAACTGAAGAAACATGAGGGTTTAAATACACATGGGGAGACACAGGTGGGACCAATCACATCATCACAGACCAATGACACCAAGAACCAAGAAGTGACACAAGAGGCAGGATCAGTGACACAGGGAACAGAGACAAGAAAGCAAGGTACATGAATACAAAAAAAGGCCAAACCCAGGAACAAACAAGAGTAATACAAAATAAAAGTCCAAAACAAGGAACAAACAAAGACCAAATCGTAACAGAGCGTATGTAAGCTCTGGTTTTGTTTGGCTAGTTGCTTAAAACATCAGTATTAGGTGTTCTTTTTTTGTGTTTTAAAGCAGTGGTTCCCAAACTGGGTGGCACCTAGAGTGTTGCGACGACAGGCCACTACTCCTTAGATTTTTATGGCACAATTGTGTTTTGAAAATCCTTCAATCATATTTCTATATATCAAAATGCTTTTTTTAAACTGTTTTTTTAAGTTTTTAACTGATTAGTTTTTGCATTTAACTCTCCTTCTCTCTACCTGTGCAATTGACAATATGATAAACTGAATGGTTTCCAATCCAAGCTTAAGCTGTGGCGAGACAGTGACACGAATGAACCTCGAGGAGAGATTTGAGACTATTTTCCTGCTACATATGAAGACCACGATTGAATATGCGATCCTTTCAACTCCTTAGTGAACCAATCAGTCAAGAAGTTGCCAATTAAAGCCCAGATGAACTGGCAGATCTCACTATGGACTGCACTGGTTTGGATACGTTTGGCTGCTTGTGGGACACAAATATCCATCTCTTTCAGACTGTGCCATCAGCGTCCTTTTACCCTTCCCAACATCTTATCTCTATGAGCAGGCCTTTCTGTCCCTAACATACATGAAAAGCTAGTAAAGGCACCATCATTATTGAACCATTTATTTTTTTACAAAACGTGTAGGCCATATACAACATAAATCCATTGGCTATTTTTCTAAATAAAACATCTGTCATTCTCAATTCTCATTGTTCACCATTAATGTTCATTTATAATGATTTAGATCAAAACATTCAGTAGGTCTATATCAACATTAAACAGGTGTTGTGCAAACTATTTTGTTTTGTTTTGAGGTTTTGGGGTGCCTTGGAAAAAATAATCATATAAAAAGGGGCACCATGGTTTAGAATAGTTTGGGAACTACTGCTACTGCAAGTACAGTCATTCCTCTCAACCAAGGGATTGGATAATTGAATGATTGGAGGCCATACATTAATTCTGCTCAGGTATAATGCATGTTCACCCTACAGATAGACCCTAAATCAAGTAATGATACTAGAACCTACGCACTAGCACTTTAACCAAATTTAGTTCAACAACAGTAAGAGCTTTTCAGAGGGAAATATGGAGCTGGGTGAGGATTTAAAATGCAGTAAGAGAGCCCGGTGCCCTGCAGCACAGAGGGCATGCTCACTACTGTGGAGAATGAGACCAAAAAAAGCTGTGTCGATTTGGAGGATGAGACATGTTATTTTTAACATGGCGGTACGTTTTAACCTGCCTCTCCAAATGGCACGAAGTGGCATATGTGATTCTCTGTCCCTATCCTCACCACACAGATCACATAAGCACATGTGGTAGGTGTTTGCAATACAATAGATTGCTACAGGAAAGGGGATGTGAGGGGGGTATCACACAAAAATAATAAATATTAATATTAATTCACCCAACTACACCATGGAACATCAGGTTGGTGTAGTGTTTGAGAGATTTTATGTCTTTACAGAAAAAACACATGAAAGATCTACTACCATAATGCGATTTCATAGTTATTTCGAAACCTCCTGTTTTGAGCAGGTATTTCCATATGTTGTTCCTACATACATAATACCTTAGCAGAGTTAGCGTTCTGCCTCTAATCGGCATGAAATCCCTCAGTTGAGAGGAACTACTTTTAGAGAAAATCACACCTCGCACGCGCTCCCATGCGGTGTATTAGCAGACCCGTCTACTCAGCCATGCCTCTTCTGCCAAAAACACTGAACGCATCATCAATCAAGACACTAAATTCCTAACTGCTTCAGGGATGTGTGTTTGTATCATCCCTGGAGCCATAGCACAGCAACATCCTTGTGCGTTTATCTTCCTAAAATTATGAATTTCCCCCATTTATTATTAATAACATATTACAATAAAATGGCATTTCATTTATAAATCAATACTTTATACAGAACTGACATTCACTTTCAGATTGAAGGTATATTCTTGGACTTAAAGCTACACGTTGTCACCGTCTGCCTTCGTTGTATGGGCAAGAGTGCTAAACTAAACAAAGGAATTGAACACAAAATGAAGAAAAAAATAACACCTCTAAACGCATAACTAGTTTGGCACCCTCACATTCACACCCTCACACTCTTGTAAGGCTTGAAAACACTTACACACATTTATCAAAAAATCACTGGGCCTGAGGAGAAAGCCTGTGCAAACGATAAGCAAACCCTTTAGCAAGGCACTTTACACATAACGCCTGAAACAAAGCTGCCAAGTGATCCACACTGACTTTGGCTGACCTGAGCAAATCTGAAACGTGATGTAACTACAAACTTAAGAAGACTGGTGATGAAAAGAGCAAGCTTGCAAAGCAACTGTTTGTATTTATCAGGAGAATTAAGAAGAGCATTCTGCGGCAGCAGAAATCCCTTTTTGTGGGGCTTCTTAACTGATGATAACTCACATTGGGTTTGTAAAAGCTCTCATGCTCTCAAAATACTGCATTTAATAGAGCATAGCAATACATAGCAGCAGTATGCTAAAGTGAACATGAAATAGAAGTCAGAGAGTTCTCATGTCCGTAATCCGACATATTTTGTAGTAAATCAGCATTTTAAAGCAGGGATCTAATTAGTTTCATTCATCTTTCACTCCATCTGCGTCCAAGGAAAAAAAAATCAGTCTCAGCAACCAGGTTATTTTGGGAATAGGGAGAGGGGAATGAAGTGAACTGAAAATGCACCTGCGAACCATGGCTAGCTAGCTCTGTTTATGCAGCTTCACAGATTTTTCCCCTTGCAGGTTTTATATAGGAGAGAGGGAAAAAGAGAACGAGGAAAATCTTGTTATTATTGGTTGGACTGTTAAGCACACCCTCTGGGACCTGCCTACGTAAACTCAAATTTTTTTCTGTTTTACAGGAAGTTAATGTGATTAGATTTTGAATTTAAATAGCTGAAAACTGAATTATTATTATTTATTTGGAATACGTTTATTAGGTGCATATTTTAACTGGGGGAAATTAATAAAAAAAGTTAATTTTCATTTCCTTCTGTCTTTAAATTAAACCACATTGAAGAATACTTTGGTGGACGCAATTCACTCTACTCTGATATCACAGATGCAATTTACTACTGTTTAATACTGTGAACATTTGCACATTGTTACATTTGCACATTGTTACTGTACTTACTCAGCTGCACTGCTCTTGTATACATACTTGTATTGTATTATTGATTGTATTGTATTGTCTGTGTTTTCAGTACTTGATGTCCTGTCTTTCTTGTATTTGGAAGGTGCTTGACATGCACCAACAACACCAAGACAAATTCCTTGTATGCGTAGAAAACGTACTTGGCAATAAAGCTTTTTTCTGATTCTGATTTCTGATTCTGAGCTTCCCATTCCTAAAAAGCTACAAAAAGCCACATGAATAAGGACCCTCCTCGGAACTGATAAGGCAGGAAAGCGAGCACGTAGGTTTTAAGGTCATTCTAACAGAAGTACTCCTACATCAGAGACACAATCTCAATGAATGTCTCAACGCGAATGAGCGTTTGATTTCTCAAGATGAACTCAGAGGAGTGTGTGTGTGTGTGTGTGTGTGTGTGTGTGTGTGTGTGTGTGTGTGTGTGAAGGGGTGGCGTCTGATGACCCCATGCTGATCTCACTTTCTACCACAGCAATTCTCTCCTGACAGGGGGGGGGGTTGTGTGAAAGGTCTGAACATTTGAACTTTTCCATGCTGTAAGTGATGCTGCCTTCCTGTAAGCACACGTACAAATGGTTCCTATATTCTATGGGAATGTAAATAATATATTGCCGCTATTGGCACATAATAATCCAGCACTTTTCATGCAAAGGAGGTCCACATAAAGTCTTTGAAATATAATGGGAAACAAATTGCTTCCAACAATGGCGTACCTTTTATGTGTGACAGGTGTGAAGCTGGGGATGCGTTGGCGACGTGGA
>JAODLI010014209.1:4758-24357 GCA_027575585.1 Percopsis omiscomaycus | reverse complement strand
TTTAAAAGGGGCGTTCAGTTTGAAGCAATACACTCAGGCCGTTACAATAACTTGTAAACAGTCATCACAAAGCTGGCATTTACATATTTTCTGAGATTAGAAGTATTTAGCATGTAGGGCCTCCTAGACGACCAAGTCATCTTTCCCTCTAGACATTCCCACACCTGCATTAGAACGCTGAACACAGATCCAAGCACGCTCTACGCAGCATGCATGCATGCATACATGCATGCATGCATGTAAATACAAGCTCCAGGTGCAACTCTCACATCTTTATGCCCACTGCTGGAAGCATCGTGGAGCGGCGTGTCGTCATCCAGACCCTGGGTGTTGACCTCTGCGCCTGCTGCTATCAGAACTTTGGCCACGTCGTAGAAACCAAGGTTACAGGCTTCATGAAGGGGAGTCCAGCCTGGGGAGGGCCCAAACAGTGTGTGTGTGTGTAAGATACTACTTTTACTAGGGAGGTGTAAAAAGATTAGGCCAGTTTAGTGAGAATAGTGTCACTTGTTACAAGAACAACACTTGGATTAACAGTGGACAAAGGTGAAACTATTCGTCTATTCCCAATTTATTCCACTTGTGAGAAAGAAATGGTTTTGGCACAGGAAAATATCCATAATTTCTAAAGATTTCTTTTTTTCCCCCTTCAATTAATTCTCCCAATGAGGTGTTTTTTAACACCATGTGCCAAAGGCTTTAACATTTCTTTTTCCATCTCCTTTAGAGTTAACTGTAATACATCCTATCATTTATGATGCCCGGGTGGTTAAACGCGCCTGACCAGCGGGAAGGGCTTCATACCTGCAAAGTCCTTGACATTGACGTCAGCCCCCTGGCTGATGAGTTCCTTGACCTGCTTGGCATCTCCGCGGATCGCTGCCATGTGTAGCGGAGTCTCTCCACGCTCGTTCCTCTTGTTTACCTTGTCCTTCTGTCGAGATGAGGTGCTCGTAGGAACCTTCTTCTGCACGGGGGTCGCCTGCGACGGGTGGCTGGGGGTGGAGTCTGGACACACGCACAAAGAAAAGGAAGGCAAGACAAAAACGTTTGTATGAAAGTAGGTGAAAATAGGCATTGGGTGAATTCTTACAAGTTAGCCTCAAGCAAGTTTGAAAATCACAGTGACCCTGAACCAGACCAGCATTGCCACCCTTTAACAACTACAGGTGAGGTACCCTCGAGCAAGGCAAGGATCACATAAATACATAAATGTGTCTCATCTGTTAGTTCTCCCTCGATTAACTACCCTTCTATAAAAAAAGACTGTAAATTGTTTGAGTGGACAATAAATGAGATGACAAATAAATACAATTTAGCATTCAGGAAAATAAAAAATTAATTAATTAAATATATTAATAAAATATTAGAGCTGGTCTATCCTCGAACAACCGTGACAGGTTTTGCCTAAGTAATGACCTTAGCCCTGCAGTAAATATAGTAGCCGCCATCAAGGTGAAGGCAGAGACACAGACCTGGGCTGTTTGCCGTCATCTGCATCAGTAGAGCCATCTGCTTGCGCTCCGATAGAGGGTAACCGAACAGGAGGTTGGGAGCCTGCGACTTCTTGCCTCCCGCCTCCTTTCTCGCCTTCTTCTTGTCTGGGCCATCTTTATCTGCAATGGCAGGCGCAACGTTTTAGAAAAACCCATAATAATGTGTGACCGGGTTTGTTTCTAGCAGCTTAGCACCATCAGCAAGGCAACAGCCCCCCTACTCTTCTGCCTCTCCTTGTATCTGTGAGTCACACTGAGGAGCAGATGACAAGCATGAGGTTGGAAAAGGGAGAAGAAGAAAAAAAGAAAAAAAAAATAAATATATACAAAATAATTTTTAAAAAGCATTCTCTTAATTCAACCAAATGTAAACAACGCTCCTTGAGCCCTCGTCCGTCGGTCCTTTACTGAACACAAGACATGCCTGAAAACCAACGGGGTCGGATGCAGGGCCTAACACACACTCGTGCATGCGTGTGTGTCTCTGTGCGCGCTTGTATTTACGGCGGCATAGCTGCAGGCGGAGTGTGAGAGTGGGGGGCAGGCTGAGGCTCCATATATATATATATATATATAGTGGTTACCTGCGTATATCCTGCAGGGAGGCACTAATCTCTCTCCCCAGGTGTCACTCGACTGCCCTGCGTCAGAGTCATCTATGGTGCAAAGCGGAGAGGATGATTGGGGTGGAGGGGGGGGGGCAGGACAAGGACAAAGGAGGGAGCAGATAAGCACTGCATTAGCACACACACACACACTCTCTCTCTCTCTCTATCACCCTGGGTTTTGTACACCACATACACACGAGATCCTAGGTGAGGACCGCTCCTCAACTTTCTCCATCTGCTCCACATGGGAAACAACAATCCTCCAAAGGCCTGAAGATGCCTCCCCTCCCCACTAGTGGAACTGGTAGCGGTGAAACAACAGCTTTCGAGTGTAAAACTGCTGTTCTAGGCCCAACACAAAAGGGAGCGGGTTAAGGCAGGACCACACACTGGAAATCATTACGCTGAGCCTCGCTCTACAGTGGAGGCCAGGAGGAATCAATGGGGAAGATAAAATACTTCAGGGCTTTTTAATTGATGTAATTATAGCTGTAGCACACACCAGCCCATTTTATAGAGAAGAGCCAGCATAAACATATACTTACGCTGCTAACACAATGATAGTAATAGAATGCAGTCTATTTACTCAAGAGTAGGTAGAAAAGGTAAACTAACTCAGCTTAAGGCTCAAGTTCAGTCTTCCACTAAGAGCACAGGACCTAAGTGCATCCTCAGAGTTTAGAAATAACACAAAGACAGTGATGCAGGTTCAACTGGCAATCCATTTCTAGACCCGGCCATTCCATATCAGAGACAACAGAACAATGCAGTCACAAAAATAGGTTATAGAGTAGGATTAGGATTTGACCAACTTCTTTATTTGTCTTTAAGGAACACATAGTTGCAGAACTGGTAATAATTGTTTTCTATGGGAGGGTGGGGTCATAACTCACGTCAGAGTCAGACAGGTCCTAATACAGGTCCTAATACGAGGCACATAAACAGCATCTGGCCTTGCGACTGACCCCAAAGGAGCAGTCTGACAGCGAGCCACAAGGGGGCAGTGAAGCGACATGGCAGGGAGCCAGGAGAATATCTGTAGGTGGGGGGGGGGTAACTCTTACCTGTGTCAGAGTCTCGCTCCTCTGTCCGGGGCGGGCTGGTTGTGAAGGAGAGCTTGCGCTTCATGGAAGACTTGGCCTTTCCTTCCTTCCCCAGGAGGTCACCTCGGTCCAGTTTAGGAGTCTTGGTGAACGGGGACAACTTGTCTTTGCTCTGTCAGAACACAAGCATATGACCCATAAGAGAGAGAGACACACACACTTTTACTGGAGCACAGTGGCTGTTTGTGTCTGAACAAGACAGTGGTGAGAGTGTAAGAGTGACTATACCGAGATGCAACAGGGCCGGCTTGAGTCAGAGCGTAACATTTCAAAAAAACGAACAAAGTTTGCTAGTTCAGATGCTCAAGTTACAGACAGCGATGAATGAGTCAGTCATCTTTTAGTTTGGTCTTGCCATATGCAAATCATTACGTTTTTAACTGCTCAGCAATGATTGAACCGGTTCTGTGTCTTGCTCAATGACAGTTCAACAACAGGTCCCACAGTTGCCGTGGAACTTGAGCTGTTTCGCGTATTTGGCACGTTATTAACTCAGTTACAATGTCTTCATTATTCCCAAGACTCTGTCAAGTTGTTGTTAAGGCTGTAAAAAGGTCAGAAGTAAAAATATAGGTGACTAAAGTTTTCTTGGCAGACTTACAGCAGCTGTGCTAAATAGTGACAAAACAAGAGACAACATCCGAGTCGTTTCCCACCAAATCCATGTATTTTTACAAGTGTGGCCTAATCCTAGACAACCGCAGAATAGCTTGTCATGATAGTAGTCATGTAGCATTTAATGCGATGTTTCCACAGTCAAAGGCTGAGACACATGGAAAGACAAGATACCTTATTGCCATGCAATACTCAACTGGGATTGAGACTAGCAGCTCTGGAAGCGAGTGCCCTGTCATTGTGTATGTGTACATTAAAAATATAGAACGGTTCCTCTGATGTGTGAGGATTTAGTATGACATAAGTTACCTCACAGACATGTATAGATAAAATAAAGCATTATAACAAATACACATAATTGAGACTATAAAAGGGTCCCAAGGTGCAAAAAAGCGGATCACCAAAAGCATTCAAAGCAAAAACAAAAAGGTGGACTTACATAAGCTATTTACTATGAACTTTAATAAAGACACAACATTACAGGGGCTAACATTTCGGCTCTTCAATGTATAGTATAGAATTTGTTGCTGCGAGGCAATAAAAACAAAATCAGCCAACGCGTTACCTACTCAACCACACACAATTTATCTTACACATTACACCTTCATTTGTTATATTGAGGGAACTCCTAATACGACCCTTACATATTGCATATACACAGTATCTTTCAGTTAAAATCAGACTAGAAAGAGAAGGCCGATAGTTTAACACCATCTCTTGGCACTTGTGTGTGAGAGAGAGAGACATACCTTCTTCCCCCCCTGTTTGTCCACCATGGCGCCATCTCGGTCGCTCCCAGGTTTGGCCATGGTGCGGCGCTGGACTAGCTGCGACAGATGCAGCGCAGTAGATTCATTGTGCGCCTGAGAAACGGAACACAACGATGGATGAATATTATGTTTGAAATTGTGAAAAACAAACCACGCCGCACGCGGTTATCAAACTTTAAAGCCACAGCATATAAAATGCTATAGAAATAATGTATAAAACACAAAAAACTATCACCACCACTAAACATTTTTTTATTTTCTTGAATTTATTAAAACTAGTTTACAAAAGCATGAATCATGCCACGACCCTTTAATTTCTTAAAACCCCAGAGCAAGAACCACTGGGGTAACCCCTGAAAAGATATTGGTACTTATTTGAATCCTTTACTTGAATCGCAGAGAAAAACTCCAAGCCCAAGCCTTCCACTGCCAGCATAAACTGCTACTAGTATTGTGTGTCAGCCAATTTATTTGAAAGACCTTAAACGTGAGTGCGAGGACGGAAACGGCAAGGCAAGTCAGCATGAGTAACAGGCTTAGGGACTCAAATTGTTCAGGCTCTTTAAAGAAAGTTTCCCAGAGCCTGCTGACATCATTGGCCTACTCTCAACCACGTATCTGTTATGTGGTCAACAGGAGACTAATATAGTAGTACAGCACTACAGGTGGGCGACATGAGCTGACGCGTCGTGGTATTTGGAAGTGTAAGGACTGTAAAGATATTGTATCGCGATATAAATAGTCCAGAATCACTAACCTGTGTAGTGATTCTTTTGTGTAGTTTTTGACTTGAATGGATATTGTAAGAAGTGTAAACAAATGAAAAACTTTAAAACTAATGGCGTTGTGACACATGACTTTTAGGAAATTATAATATAACAAACAACCTCATAGTTATACTGTTATGGTTAGGTTATGGGGCAGGATAGTCTAGTGGTCTAGACTCCCCACTTCAAGCCCCAGATTTGGCCTACCTGTAAGCATCCTAGAGCAAGATTCCTCACCCTTACCTGCTCTATGCAATAGCACCATGTAATTGTAAGTCGCTTAAATAAAAGTGTCTGCTAAATGACCTAAATGTAATTGTTATGGGTCTCCTGTTAAGTTGTTGGGGCAGGGAATACCAATTAAAATATTTTACATATATACATACAGCTCTAACTTGAGAAAGCTTGGTCCTCACACGCACGGCAACTAAAAAGGCGTAGAGATTTTACATTTACATTTCTTAAACATTATGAATGCAGTTTCCATTGAAGCTCAGCAAATGTGAAACTCCAGCACAAAATGACTCAAGCTGATGCATGGATAAATACTACTGTGTACATGACATGTATCGTCAACCATTAAACAGCGTTTATTGCATCAGGCTGCAGCATCATTCATCCCGCCTTGATTCTAATTCAGCCTATAATACTCCAAGTGCTTATGGTATAATATAGTGTATTAAGGCCTGGATCTAATCATTCAATTACAATTTACAGTTTATATAGCGTTCGCGTTTATCCAAAGCAACATACAATGAGTACAATTACTACATGGTGCAGATAGAGGACTTAGGCATCTTGTTCAAGGATGCTTACAGGTAGGCCAACTCTATGGCTTGAACCCACGACCTTCTGGCTGGGAGCCCAACACCTACAACTAGACTATCCTGCCTCTCTGTAGGTTTTTTTACAGTTACAGACACCTTTATCCAAAGCGACTTACAATTACATTGTTCTATTACATGGAGCAGATAGGTGTTAGGCATCTTGCTTAAGGATGCTTACAGGTAGGCCGACTCTGGGACTCAAACCCACGACCTTACGGCTGGGAGTCCAACGCCTAAACCACTAGACTATCCTGCCCCCAGTGCATTATCTGACCACGGGCTCTGACTGGGCATCATCTGACTGGGCTCTAAAAATCACGTTGCCTCGAAACAGTGTTTATGCCCAAAACCACACCTCCACTGCATTCTTAAAATATTGGTTGGATAGCCTGCTGCCTCGTTTGTGCTGGTATTACTTTCACTTTGGTCGATAATGCCAAATTTAAACAGCACACACACTTCACCGCCCCCACAGGTGTTTTCTTACTCGTCGTCAAATGACTTTGTAAAACCAGCCATGCTTTGTTTCCTGTATGCATATGTATACTGACCAATTGCATGGTGTTCCGGTAGCATTTCATTCCACTGCTGTAGACAATCTGCCTCGTTTCCCCCCCCAAGTAACAAATTAAATTACCAGTAATAACTATCTTAAAAAATCTTATAACACAATGTACTACTGCTATATCTCCCAAGCCTAACATGAACTACGTATTATGGGGCCTGCAGCGACCATGCAGAGTATAACACATGTCAGATGAAGATAAGGACCATTGCCCAAGGCTCAATTATTTTAGCTAGTTGCATGAGGTATATTAACTGACTAGCCTTGCCAGTGAACTTTTAACTGCACTTCTCTAATAGGATCTTGTGAATATTCAGATAGTCTCACTATTTCCGCTGTGAAACACTTGCAAAAAGCACTGCACTGCCCATGGGACAGTCCCATTCAAAAGGGATGCTTTGCTTTCACAATAATAACCTTCACATTCAAATAGATGCATACAGTCAGTCGACCTGTCTTCCAATAGAGAGGTTGAAGGGTAATGTCCTTTTCTCAAAGGCCGCTTGTGGGAGAAGAATGTTTGTTTTGTGACAGGTATTTCCATAAGCCGTCAGACCACTCTAGGCCACCGTTATATTTACAGGCAAGTACATACACAAGGGTTAAACTATCAGAGTACTTCAGAGATGATCTAGTCTTGTTGTTGAGCCAATGCCAGTGAGAGGTGCATAGTGGAACAGCAAACTTCCTGATGCACATTGGTCACTGAAACTTTGTTAAGGCAAACAATACACACAGGAGTCCATTTTGAGCAATATTTTCCTGAACAAAAACCAAAGCTGACTGCATTTGTGCAAATGCAATAGAAATGTGGTTCTCCGATAATAATTATTCCAATAATAAAGGTTTCTTTTTGATACCTCAAACAGACATGACAGCAGGTCATGTCTGTATAATAATTGGTAACATGTTCCACATGGGGGAAGTCAGTCTTTAGAAAGTTCCGTACTGTCAGATGGACAGCTGAGAGGAGAATGGTGAGCACAGCGATGAGAGAGGGGTACCAAAGCACAGGCTGGGACCAGAGCAGAAAACAAAACGCTGACTTCGCTGTGGCCTAGCACGAGGCGAGGAGGGTATGACTACAATTACACAAGTATTTGAGCACTGGGCAGTTTGCCATTCACATCCACTGGATTTTAACCAACAGCTCGGGAACTGACATTAACCCATGGGCCATTTTGAGGCAAGATCAACCCCTGGTCTGGATGACCGCTCTACATATCACAACAAACACAAGAACTGGTAATGTAGTTTGCCATGTTACCACTTGCCACCAGAAGAAGTACATTAGTCCATTAACAATTTAATTGTAGAACCGAATAGAAATTGCCTACTTTCAACGAATGACTGCATCAGACTAAATAAGGATGGGGAGGGTATAAGCTTTAGCAACATCAACACAGAGAGTGGTGCGACACCAGTCGATGGTATGGTGAAGTCAAGGAGAAGATGCTCCAGAGTGGGGTTCCTTGGACCAGACAGCAGAACTTATGTGCTCAGTCTGCCTCACGGCAGGGGTTGGACTGTAAATGGCTTTACAGGAGCGCACCGTGCAGCCCGCCGAGACCCGCGGGGGGGTCATTTATACCGATCAAGTTAAAACGTCCAAGCATCTGTTAATGACATTCTCTTGCTTTAAAAACACAAAACGGGGAAAAAAAAACAAAAACTAACTTGCAGTATTTCAAAACGAGAGCCGCTTCCTGTATTTTTTGAGCCGATTGGAAGTTAATGGCCCCGTTCGCTGCATGGCGGGCGGGACCTTCTGAGACACACCTGTCCCTTATGTCTCGGGATGCATTTATAAACTGGTGTTCCTCACTGACATCAATAAAAAACCCTTCCCTGTATCCCTGGCAGCAGAGCGGGTGTGCAGCTGCATGTAAACTTGCGTGAGGACCAGCTATGGTGGAGAGGGAGAGAGGGCAGGTGGGTAGGTGGGTGTACCGGCCAAGGCGTGTGTGTGTGTGGGGAGGGGGGTCTGAGAGAGCTGGAAATGCACCCGCAGTACAGTAACCTGATCCACTGACTGCAGGATGGGACAGGGAGCGGGAAGGGCTAAGAATAGCAGCCTGCCTGACACACAGCGCAGGGCACCACACCGGCAGCACAAACAGAAGCACACTTGCACACACGTGATGTGTCCCCCTGACGTCCCATGGCACTGCATGTAAAACCAGCCAAAAGGAGGACAGCTACTAAAAAACAGAGAATGTTTGATATTCTGTCAAGTGTCAAGTCAGACAAACTGCTCTTACTGTCAGCAGTGGTCATCACCTGCCCTGGAGGCAGTTCCCCCTACAATGGAAGACGAGCACATGCTCTAATGCACCGACGGAGGCACTACGCTGGCTGCGACACCGACGGCAGGTCACGTGGCTGTAGCCGTGCGTGCCGTCAGGCTAAGTGATGGGGGAGGTCTCTCTCAGCTGTGTGCTCGCTCCCAGACTGTCTCCTCCCCCTTCTACGACCCCTTTATAAAAAGAGGCAGGACAAAGCCAGGAGCCGAGGCCCGATAATTGAGACTGGTAGAGGGGTAGAGACACAATACCCCGCAGAAATGCAGCCGTGACCCATACGTGCACACACACACACACACAGATTACAAGCCTGCATGTCTACATCGCAGTAATGCATATATGGGCAAAAAAAACATTCACAAAACACCAACATACACATCAAAGTGGGCACATCAAATCTGTACCGTGTCCTAGAACTGTCCCCTTTAATTATCTCCCAGCAGGGAAAGCCCCTCATATTAAAGCATTTGGTCAGTAATCTAAATGCGTGTAGCTGTGTAACAATGCCAGCCTAGCTGCCTATGGAGACATGCCATTTGAAGCATGACCCCAAGCGTTTAGAAAACGCCGAGCGACTGGAAGCGTATTAAATCACACAGCTACCAATCATTTTAAAATGTGTTTTTAAAATAATGCTGCTCATAAAATAGCAGTTCAACTTGGACTCCCTTGCCATGACAGAAACGAAGGCTTATTTTGAGACAGACCAACAAACGAGAATTGACACAGGATGACTACAGGCGTCTGTTCACCTCTCACTGCTCTGACCCTAGACAGACTAAACACAGCTCTCTCAACCAGCATGTCTGGCCTATGTTCCAGTAAGTTGGCTGCAGAAATCAGTCATTGGTTAGAGGATTTATGCTCCAGTTAAACAACTTCTACATTAGCAAGGAGGTCTGCTAAGCTTATCAGAAAGAACAATTAATGGTAAACTATCAGTCATGGTCTTTAATTTCACAATTTTAAAACAGGAATATGGCATGATAACAGAGTGGCAAAAGTATAGCCAGAACACAACATTCCCTGGTAAAATTTGTAATCCCAAGATTTAAGTCGTTACCAGACATTATGCACTTTGTGTGCTAAATGTATATTCTTATGTAAGAGAGCGCAGGCAGTGCTGTTGGCCAGTGCTATCCATCACTTAAAAGCTCCCATAAAACTGGAATAACCCTAAATCTACAAGGGAGAAAGGCTCGCACACAAATCAAAACCCTAGTAAAAAACAGCCTTGTGCTTGCGCGTGAGAGGCGTCAATGGGGTTAACTTCACTGGCAAGGGAATATGGTTCAGCCCAGGCCTTGACACAGTGAAACACGCCCGTTAAGCTGGTCCAAGGGAGAGTCTGTAAGAGTCTTAAAAAGCCTACTGCCACTAGCTTTGAATGTAGGATAATGATCAGAAACCCAAGCAGTGGAAGAGAACAATGAACCCATTGCTGTTGCTTATAGGTTAAAATGGATGGAGAGGAGGGAGGTAGGGATTAGGGCAAAGTGTAGGACCTAGGCGTGGCTCTTGTTCTACACAGACAGCCTGAATATATAATTCCAAAGCACAAGGCTCATGTGAACAGCATGACTGGGTTTTGTGCATGGTGTAGTTAATAATAACAACAATAATAATAATAATAATACGGTAAGTGCCCCCAGATCCAAAAGTGTTTACATAAAAGGTAAAATATTTAGTTGTAATAATAATTTATAAAACCTGATTCAAACTAAAAATGCACTATAGTTTAAATATTACCCTGGGAACTAGATAAGATACATCTATAAAATGTAGGGATGCCTGAATCAACTTTGGGCTGCTTTGAGTTTCCAATTTAAAGAATTTCCACACGGCTGACATCAACCGAAGTAAATTGGACATACACAGAAATAGATCCGCCTCTGGATCAAGCCATGTTTGCCGATACCGATCAATTAAAAATGCCTGGATTGGCCCCAATTCCAATCTTTGATATAAGATCGGGACATCCCTAATAAACATCAAAGAGTTTAACCACCTGATCTTAAATGAAAACAATCTAAAAACATATCTAAATGTACAAGGTAGAAAAAAGCACTACGGCCATATGTGGGAGAATTTGAGGTGGAGTGGGTTATCACTAAAAGAGGTAGCTAACTTTTCTGAAGTTGTCATCTCTTTCAATCATTTTACACACACACACACACACACTAAAGTAGACATCAAGCTTAGGTTAAAATAGTTGCCTTAAAACATCCTTTTACACAGCAGCAAAAAATACTAAAGTATATTTCTGCAAACAGACGTACGGTACGGTCTCCGTACCGTGTGGATGACGCAAATTCCGTCATCCGCACAGTCCGTATAGACTATCCATGCTGCACCAAGATTTTTAATGTCCGTACGGACATAAATTACGCATTGACTGCGCATGGCCAAAACAGCGCAAGCAGTAATACAACAATCCAGATCCAGGAGTTGCAGCAGGTGATGGCCAAGTGGATCATGAAGCCTGCGACCAGTGATCCACAGTAGCCCAATTGTCTGTCCTGTTTTTGTAAATATGTATATAGTCAATATGGTTTGCTGTGTTGTTTTTTTTAGTTTAGTTTATTGTATTCTATATTCAATCTATTATATATACACTATTTTATTGCATTGTTCTTGCACTGTTCTAATAAATACATTTACTATTTCAAATCAGTAACAAAACAGTAGAGTGCGATCAGGAGGTGTATAATAAGGTCATAGTGCGCACGCATACAGCTCGGCTGCATCCGCACGACTGAAACAGCACGACTGAAACAGCACGACTGAAACAGCAGAGAAACTAGTATACTTTGGAGACACCAATACAGACGTCCGTATCCATATACGGCAGTCGTGTGTGCAGTAGTATACTTCTGGCTTAAGTGGCCGAGGCCTACAGAGACCTCGACTGCATGCGCCGCCAGTGGCTACCAAAGGTGTGACAACCACAGGGGATCCCCAGCTATTGGGTTCCATATGAATAACAACTTGGGGGCATCTGTCTGAAGCAGGGAGTTAACAAGAGGGGAAATGTCGCGTCACTTTTCATTACGGCGACTCAAGACGCGACTCCCTCTACACCCGTCACTTCCCATCAGGTGTGATGAGATGTCGATCGGATCATGGGCTGTGCACATGGCCCTCCATGCAGTGTCTAAGCCCAATATGAACTGCCACTGTAGCGTGCTGGCCTGGAGGTAAATCAGGCCCGTGTGAAAAGAGACTGATTCAATGGCTTTATCTTGAAACTTGGAAGCAATACACAGACTTCTGAATAACCCTAAACCAAGAAGATTGGGATAATTTTCAGTGGGGGGTTTTAAAATTATACAAATATAGGATCTACCGCATGGAACTTTCATAGTAAGCCAACCGCTACAAACAAACTACAAATACCCAGGCAAAACTGCCAACCGCCTTCTGGTTGAACAACCGTACGCTGGTCCAAAAGCTAATTTAAGACAGTGCATGTCTTTAATGTTTCTTAATTTAAAATAGCCATCATACCAAGAATATTAAGTTGTACACACACTTGAACAATATAGGTGCATAAGCCAATTCAGACTATGCTTGCATTGCTCCTATTGCATACCTGATATTCAATACCCTAACCTTTTTACAAAAGGTGTGCTATAAAGTCTTCGCTCTCTTGCTCAGTGTCATGACTGTATTTACATGTATGGGTTCATATATTTTCCTTAAGCATGTTCAACAGCACCTCTCGCCGGGCAATGATTAACAGGAGGGTTCAGGTGTTGAGGATTTGGGATAAAAAGAAAGTCTACAACTCACCTGCAACTAACATTACAGGTTTATGTAATGTTTCCAATGGTTGCCCAGGTTAATCAATCTGACCCTTTTATCCAAAAGGACCTCACAGTAAATATGGGTATTTAAGAGCAGGTATTGGTAAAGCATAGGCCTATTGTTAAAAAAAAAATACATAAAGCAAACCCCGGTTGAACACTGAATGCATCTCAACTAGGGAAGAAATATTGATACAGTGATATAGCAACTGTTCTTCTCTAGCGATACTCAACAAAATCAACAACATTTTGTGTCCCGTTCATTGCAGATAAATGGTAATACGTAGGTTAGGGAAGAAGTTTACCACAAAAGCAATGCTTGTCCCAGTCAATTGCTGCCACGACAGGAAGGTTTAAGATATGCTCTGTGTACTATTAAATTGACTGAATTTATTGGCATTAAATTTGCCCTAAATATGCCCCAGCTACATGACATTCAAGATGGGACACGTAGAGCCCCAGAAAAACCAACAAATGCCACTCCATGAAAACAACATACAGTATATTAAAACAATTTAGAACCTTCCCAGAGGGCAGAAAATATAACCAGGTTGGATAGGGATGTCCCGATCAAAATTTTTTTGGCATCATGAGCCGAGCCTATACATTCAATATTTATAGCTGCCGATTCCAATCTGATAATAAATATTTATGTCGCTATAAAGTTCTGGTATAGCCGTGTGTAAAACAAAGTGTCGGGAGTAAGAGTACTGTAACATTTTGGGCCGTAGTTGTAAGAAATTACAACACTGGAATTCTACAATGTCTCCGGTTTCTTAACAACCCAAAAATATGCAACAACTTATTCCATCTTCTGTCATACCCAAAATAAACAACATTTTGACCGTTACAATAGTGTGGCTCCAAATGCTCCATAAGCCAGCAAAGCCTATGGGCCCCATTTTAACGATTAAGCAGTTTCTCAGCTGGTGGGTCCTGACCCAAATGTGGGTCGCGAGCTGGTGTGGAGTGGGTCGGCCCCAATTACGGTTGTTGATTTCAGATTGGGACATCCCTACGGTTGGATTAATCTGCAAGGTCTTGTAGTGGGATGCACCGAAATAAAAAAATGCATAATTATTTCGGCAATTTTTTCCACCATTGCATAAATTAAATAGTCAAAATGTGCTTTCCAATTTTGTCTTGCTTTTCAAAAGAAAAAAATAATTTACAAAACTACAATTTAAAAATATTTAACACTGAACATTTAACATTCCAGCATACATTATACCACAATGTAACTTAAAATAAATGTGTAAAATAAATATTTTTATTTATCTTTGAGCACCCCCTTCTTAAATAGCCTATATTAGGCCTATAACTGACTGCTGAAAGAATGTAATGCATTCTGTACAGCTACAACCAAAAAGTGCATTAAAAAGTACATTGAAAATTTTAAATAAGTGGATGGATCCACAACAAATGAATAATCGCCTACTTCTTTAGGAAAAGTGGCAGGTTCTTCTTTATGGAAAGCAGAGAAGCTGCTTTCTCACATGAAAGTCGATCCCTCTCAATCAATGACATGAGATGCAGCGCTAAACAGTCTCTCGCTGTCGACATGTTTGCTGCATTTATAAAAACGTGCGCGCCTCTCACTCTAACCAGTGGTTGCCACTTGATTGCGTCATCAAAAACGTCATTGTTCAATAACATTTATTCGGCCAAACACCGAAAGTGCTTTTTTTGCCATTTTGGTACGAATAATTTCGGTTGCCGAACATTCGGTGCATTCCTGTCTTAAAATGTTATAGCCACAATATTGTAATCCCCTTGCGTCTTTTTACTACTGACTTTATGTAAACTTACAATTGTTTATAATGACAACTTCAGCACTTTCACATTTAGTTGTATTGCTCTTTTTGCACCAAATTGGAATAAATTTGCTATTTGAGGTCTCCTCAGATGTTTTGCCATTTTATGGTCATTTTTTTTATTTCCCCAAATATTGTGATGTACCGCAAATTATGTCTTACAATACACTTTGCATGGCAGAATCGCCTGTGTCACTTTGGCTTGCCCATATGCCCAACTGGATACATGTACCATGTATACATACAGCCTCTGATTAATAATGTCAGAACAGTCAAAGAATATAGACTACGCTTGTGTGTAGAGTAACACATGTACACGTTTAGTGTGGCCATAAGCACGTGTTGCACATCAAACCTGAATCCCAGCACTTTGATGTGAAACCCCCATTCACTGGTTCTAATTTGATCATTAGATAATACATCAAGATATTAAATGAAGCTTATTTAAGTGCAGCGCCTTACATGGCCATACTCGGCTCTGCTCAAGAGCTGGGTCACTGCTGCCTATGTAAACAGGATATGACCGTTGTCTGTCATTAGGGAAATGAGAGCAGCAGGTCACAGAATACAAATGGTACAGGCCCATTGTCACGGGTCTTTTTTTACTAAAGAGTGGATGATGGTACAAGTATACATGTTTGGTCATTGAAATTCACATCATCACAAAAAAAAGAATCCTCTTGTTCACAGAACATTCAGATCACACGAGTTGTCAAATGCTCAGAAAGCACATGGCCATTATCAAGGCATCGACAACATGACCTTCAGCCGTTACAGACACTGCACTCGACACAAACAAAAACACTACAGATTTTGCTGCTGCAAAGCCAGCACATGTTGTGTAATGACTAGGCTCCGCCCTCTCAGCACATTACACACACTTACTGGGCCTCTCACAGACACAGATACTCCTTGCCTGCCAGAGCTAACTGTAGATAGTTGTACGCCTGGCTAGAAGCACTTCATATCATGTACAACATATGCGTTTTCACAACCTGCTTTGAACGAAACATACTTAGTGGCTGAGCTTCTAGAACACCCCGCCATATTTCATATTCTGCGTGGAACTGGGATAACCTATTGAGTGACAATGTTTCTGCCTTTCAGTAATTTCAGATATTGTGTATTATTCTTCTTACTAGTCATCAACAGATAATTCATTACTACACGTCAAACTATGCATAATAACACAAGGCCTGTAGCTGCTTTACCAACAGTGCAACATGGAGGTTGGAAAGCAACAAAAAAAAAAAAAGATATACAATAGTAGTAGTATTATAAACATATCACTGCCAGCTGGGCTAAGGCCCCTATAGAAGTCTCAGAAGCACAAAAGGACACCATCTAGAGGAAAACTATGACTCATTCGTATCGTGATTCATAAGAGGAGAAAAAAAAAATATGAAAAAGCTGCGATTCTGTGATTTGTGGTTAGTGCAAGAGGAAATTCACCAACAGATTTCTTCTGTCCCAAATTGTTCTGCTCTACAATCTTGCCAGGTGAAGTCAGATCTGCCAGACGGGAAGAGGAACAAGGCTTAGAGGTTACTTATTCTGGACCCAGGTTTTTAGCCCACGACCCCACACTTCTCTAAGGTTCATTTTCCGATTCCTTGTGTTTCTTCTGGTCCCTAATATCTAGCATTGTTAAAAGGACTTGAGTTTCCAGTTCTATATCTAGCAATGCTTGAGAGCCACTAATTGTCTACATGTACTGTATATAGCTCTGAATCCATCTAAAAAGACATTCAGCGTATTGACAATTGTGGTAAAAGTGAGCAGACCAATTTGGTGTGGCAAACCCCCAATGAAGACCACTTACACAACCATATAGGCTATATCTTGTCAAAAAACGTAAATTAACCAATGTTTTACAGTTAAACTCACTGGGGCTGCATTTACCTTGCATTGTAAATGTAATGGCTGTTCTTAATCAATATCAAAATAAAAACCGGGTGCCAATTTGTCTTAATGACTGTACGATCTCTACAGTGATAACATTGAAAGCACACACACAATTGTACATGACCTAGAACAACCTCCGATTGGCCACATCAAACTCATCCCACCAGGTTGCTGCAACAAAACTACAGAAAGGTGACAGAACGATAAGTCTGCAAGAAACACTCAACACCACACTAGTTTCTGCCACGTTCATGTCTTTGTTGACCTGTATTTTCTGTTGATAAGTGCCTTGTGTACAAGTGTAGAATCTTTGTTTCAACCGACTATGGAAAATAACTTCCCTTCTCCATGTGGGAATTGGACTGCATTTGATAAAGCCATTTGTGTGTCATCACTGGACACACCTGGTCTGAGGATGTATTCATCTCAATGTGCGTCTCCTTCCCTTGGTCCAGTGGTTCTTAACCTTGTTGGGTGTACTGAACCCCACCAGTTTCATATGCGCATTCACCGAACCCACCGAAGGGGGGCGTGTCATCACGAATCATATGAGTCGGGTGTGTCTTATCCTGCAATCCAGCAAAGGTACAATATCCTGACGTGCCATATCTCAGCCGCTACTAATAAATGTTATTGTATTTAGAGATGCACCGGTCGACTGGCCATCAATTGGAATCGGTTTCTGCTCTCAACACACGATCGGCAAGCGACCCGTTTTATGTTGTCATTTCGGCCGATCTGTATTCCGGAAGTGTGGCCCCAAAATTCCACCAAGAGTGGATGCGTCGCATTCCAGCTGCGGTCACCGGAGCTGATCACCGTCACTCTAGTCAATGCTTGTTAATCCACCAAAAGCGCCATGGCACATTTCAGAATCGTCTCTACGCTTAAACTACGCGCCTTGTCTATTTTTGACGGAAGCCGCTTCTGGGCTGCTTCTGGAAGAGGGTCGCAGCCGAAACGCGACGCAGATGCTCGTGGTGGAAATCCGGGGTCAGATTGCAATCTGAATATCTAAGTTAATCGAAGAGGAACCACAGCGAAGACATTTGGCATGACAAATTAGTGTCCGAGGAAGAATTAGGAAGTTAACAGAAAAATTTAAATTTGTTGTATATTAAACATTCAAACTTTGAGCATCAGTATATTTTTTAAATACAACACCAAAAGCAAATCTATTGGCATAATATTGTTCAGCTCACTAAAAAGAGTAAGGTACATGGCTTATTTTTAATCAAACCGTATCAGAAAGGCGATGAACACAACTCACGAGCACTGGCAGCTAAGGGACCGTAAAAAATTACTCAGTGAGTAAATTTAAAACGAAATCTCTCTGCATCTAAATGACCTAGAGTCGTCAAATTAATTGTGAAGGCTTTACTATGAGTATCGGAATTGGCCTGGACCGGAACCAGTATGTCAAGCTTTCAACAACAACAAAAAAACAAAAAAAAAAGGTAAATGGCCAAGAAATCTGTGCCATCGGTGCATCGCTAATTGGATTGTTTTATAGGTTACAGTAAATATATACATGGATTATTCATCAATATGCAAAACAGACCACTTCCACATCTAGTTCCGAGTAAAATTCTAATGTTTTTAAGTCCAGACATGGCAGGAACTCGTTCTGTCCTAGTAAGATTAATTAATTACATTGTAATGAAAAGTATAATATTACAAAAGAGACTTTGCCAAATATACACTGCAATGTATATGAAGGAGTCTACAACTTTTGTTGTGCAAGTCGTGTGCATTGTCCAGCATGGATGTAAATTTGGAAAACATACTAACAAGTTAGTATATAGTTGATCTATCTATCTACTACATACACATATATAAAATAAATATATAATAGATGACAAAACTAGTTGTATGAATTTTATTTATACTATACATGATAGCCGGTTGATAGATACGTGGCAATTTCTGACATTAGTAATGCGTCATTAAGAGTACTACTGGATTCGTCATTAAGAGTACTACTGGATTCGTCATTAAGAGTACTACTGGATTCCAATCACCAATATTTAATATAGGCAGCATTAAAGTGATTTCATAATACGAGTGTCAAACTGGCAGTACGCATCAAATGAATAAGGCCCGTGTACAAATGTGAGTTTATGTCCAATCCAGTCAAGTGTATTCACTGCAATGTTAATTTAATGAGAGGAGGGGACGATGGAACAGTCAATGAACAGCTTGCACACCCGCCGTTTTACCTCTAGGAACACGTCTGAAGTATATTATGGCCTAAAGGCCCACTTAGATCCGAACACAGGTGTCAAACCAGTCAAATGTTGCTGAATCCTAAATGATGTACGATATGTCAATACATTTCACAAGCCATTTTGCAGGTGAGCTGACATCAATGCTGTGGATGACCATCCATGTACAGACTGCTTTTAGGTTGGTAAATTAGTGAAAATAATTTTTTATCTACCTTTGCAGCATGTTTTTTGTCAATAGAGAATACTGAATGAAAAACAAATTAATTTGGTGTGAAATCACAAGCTTCAAGGGGAGACTTTTTTTGTTGTGCTGCCCCAAATGTGTAGAAGTTACATAATGTATAAATTCTTATAGGATACAATTATGGCTATATGTGGGTATGACATGATCTGAACATTTATTACACTATAATAAAAGGTGAATATTGTTCAAACAATGCCTGTAGATAGGCTGTAGATTTCCATCTCTGTCCAAACCAATAACTGCATAGCCTTTGTTATTCTGTTATTAAAACAAATGTCTGTAGTAACTGACAAAAACAAAATAGGTGACATGGCAAAATAAAACAATCAATATAGTTTTTGTAATTTGTGGTATCCAGGTCTGGGGACCGGTTTTAAATACTATTCTCCTTCAGTCTGTAGCAATAATAACTAGGAAATTGAAATACAAGAACGTTTTAGACAAATATGAGGCATTTTTATACCTCTGACGATACGTTATGAGGGGTTAGAGTGGTTGCAGAAAAGAACGGCCATGTAAAAAAAAAAAGGCAGCTTTTGTATCCAACA
>JAODLI010014199.1:0-22184 GCA_027575585.1 Percopsis omiscomaycus | reverse complement strand
TATGATGCTATCACCATGCAAGGCCTATGATGCTATCACCATGCAAGGCCTATGATGCTATCACCATGCAAGGCCTATGATGCTATCACCATGCAAGGCCTAGGGATGCTATCACCATGCAAGGCCTAGGGATGCTATCCCCATGCAAGGCCTATGATGCTATCACAATGCAGCGTCAAAAATACGATACAAGGCCTGTGATACATGGTGGCCCAACTTTGCGATCCATAAAGCATTTGTACATTTGTCTCTGCACAACTTTCTCTTCACACGACCGCAATAGGCATTTCCAAGGTCCACTTCTGGATGAACAGTGTTTGCATGGCTCTGTAGTTAAGCCTCTCCCCTCACTGTAGCCCAGCTCCCTGGCTTTATGACACACTCGCAGGGATTAAGGTGGAATGGCTCTCTGTCTGCCATTGTCTACTGCATGGACTTTGCTGCTTTACTTCAAACATTTGCATGAGGACATATAGGAAGGCACAAAGCTGCCTATCGCCCTGATTTCTATGTGGTCTATTCTAACACCCAGGGGGCTACGTGGTCAGGCAAACTTTACTATATTTATGTTTCCGAGCAGTCACAGTTTATGTGAATGAGTTGTGTTTTCTGCAGAATTGTGTTTGTGTGGGTGTGTGCTCTGGAAGGGTGTTTTTTTTTTTAAATAAACTTTTGGAAGAGTAGATATTTTAAGTTGCATAACGATGACTCATTCATGCGTTTTAACGGTAATATAAACAGCTGGTGAGAGTGACCCTACAACATGCAACCTTAATAACCATTCTAAAATTGAATTCGGTAGACTCTGGCCAGTGTTGATGCGGCAGAGGCATCATGTACTACACATAGGCCTATGTAGTATCAGGCAGTCAATCTAGACTCAGGCTTGGCCTGAATATTCATTAGGTTTTACATTTGCCTGTGTAGGGGACCACATTCAGTGTTGTGAGAGGTATAACATCATCACTGGCCAGGCGCCTGCATTTGTCACTGATACTAATTAAGCCCCTCTTTCACCCCCCCTATTTTTTTTAATCCCACACCATTCATCACTTGAGCACAGACAAAGAGAAATTAATAAACCTTTTGTTGGTTGCCCTTTGGTTTTGTGAACTTGCATAGTCATGTACATGTGCACAACCAGTTTGTCTGTAAATAGAGGCTGGATCTCCAGGCGTCACTCTGTAGATGTGCTGAGTAATTAGAAGCCAAACATGCTTGACCTCTGGCAGTCTTGAAGTTTCGACTCAACGAATGCCCTGGTGAGGATACTTGGAAACCACCTTAGTAGCAAGTCTCTGTTTAGGGCTTTGTTGACACGACTGTGGGCTCAGTTAGGGTTGTGCTTGTGCTTAGAAACTCTGTGAAAGTGTTTAACAGTGGCGTCTTGCCTATAGTTTATTTTGTCAACTGTAATGGATATGTTTTGCTCCAATTATGTGTCTATACTCTACTGTGTTTGTTTACATTATTCTAGGTTTAGCCATTATAATACATTGAAAATACTCAACTGACCAGACCAAGAGGCCAATCACTCGTTATGATGGTAAAATGTCAAAAGGCTGAGGAAAATGTTCCTTGTGAAAAATTGTTCCTACAATATGAACCAAAGTTAAATCTGCTCACATGGCTGAAATTCTCACCAATTACCTTGGGCTGATCATGTTGTAGCAGAATGAAGCACAGCAGTATATAGCAGTGAGTCGCATAGTGTGGTAGCCTGAGATTAACTGGAAAGCTCATGTAACCTCTATATAGAAGCTGTAGCTTTTGTGAAGGTCTAGTACATGTCAAAAACAAGCTCCACTTGGGTTACTTCCATGAACAATCATCAATTGTCAGTTTTCTTCAGTTTTATTAATGAGCATAATAAATTAAGGTGTTGAATAAACCAAATGTTTTGGCAGGTAAAAAAACACCAGTCCTCGTACAATATGGTCATGATGTTGTGTTTTTTATGCAGCAACACAGCTTGCTCCGGTAGCCAAACCTTGCTGTCAAGAATATAACTAAATAGTCCAGGACCCATAAAATCCTGATGACGTGCAAGATCATTCTATTCTTTCGGGCAGCAGGTCAAATAGGGCCTTGCTCAAGCCATGTCACACCTGTTAACTATCTGATGGGCCCCTTGAAATTTGTTGAGCTATTTTTGCTGCCGTCAAAAGTGATTGACATTTCTTTCAGTGATTATCAACAAATCAAAGAATGGTGCTTTGAAGGTCCCATGCATAAAATTAGAATTTTCCAGTTGTGTGCTCGATTGTGTTGTCTGAAGGGACCTGATTTTTATAACAAGTTTGGTATACCGGAAGGGGCAGGGAATGACCGCAATGAGGAAGCTGTGTTGGACACGTGTGATGGCAGATGACATTCCACCCCTATGGGGTCACGAGAGCAGGTTCCACTGGGACTGGTGTGTGTGTGTGTGTGTGTGTGTGTGTTGGTGTGGAGTTCTGGGCGGGCCCCGTCCTCTTTTCAGCAGCTGCTGTACCCTGCCAGGCAGGGGCGCAGCAGTGACCTCACACGCCAGAGATATTTTAGAGTGTGCCGGTCAGCACGGCAGTGAGTTTGAGAGGACCGTCTGAAGAGTATGTATTGATGATATCACATATTTTTCTGAGGTCCTTTTTTATTAAGTAAGATCATCTCTGTATGACATTAGTTGACCAGCGTTCTGAACTTCTTCAGGGATATGATCCATTAGTCAGTCTCTTTATGCAATGCTGCGGCATTGCCCTATCCCCCGATTTGCGAGCGCCGGTGCCCGGAGAAAGATGCCGAAGGAGAAGTCCCCCCAGGTTCCCCTGGAGAGCCAGGCTCTGGACCTGGCAGACCCAACCTATGTGGCCAAAGAACCGTTGCAGCCCCAGAAAGTACTCAAGATATTTAGCATCAACATCATTGCTCATGGGTTGCCTTTCTGCCGCCGGCGGGTGAGTATTGTGCGTTGGAGCTTTGGTTTAGCTGTGCAGCAGTCTTAAAATGTCAAGGGTCATTTGGTATTCTCCAAGCCCTACTTAACTTGAGTGTTTGAGATAAAAAGTACACGCACACGATGAAAGTAAACTAACCTAAAGTAATGCATTTACTGTCATGGTTTCTTTTAGAATTTATTTTTCCATCGCTAAAACTGTCTCCTGCTGTTGAGTGTATCTTCTTTTTTTATTTCCGCTCTAGTGAGTTACCTTCCTCAGGATGTTTACAAAACTGGTCACGATACGTTTTTCTTCCTCTTGCATGAAGTCAAAGAGAATAACGGTAGATGCCGGAATGAAAAATAACAATGACCTCTATGCTTAATTTCTCGCCATGTTTTCCTTCTCTATTCCTGCTCTACTACCTTGATGAAAAAGTGAATTTCCACCCCCTTTCTTGTGTTGCGTTTTAATACGTTTGATTATCAGTCAGAGCTATAACCCTATGGTGCTAATTTCCAAAGGTCAACCTTTAAAATATCGGTTCAAGATCTGTCATTCTATTTGAGAAATTAAATATAGGATTGGATAAATGTGTTTCAAAATAGTCTGTGGTTGAGTAATTGTATTAAGAATAAATTTGGCATTCATGGATTCATTTATCATTAATAGTTACATTGCTTAGTCCCAAAGTTTGCTTGCCACTTCCCCGCCCATGACGAACAACGCGACTGTCCTAAGTCCTTAAAAAGGCTGTTCGCAATGAGCCTATTTTTAGGATATTTTGAGGCTGTTATAAAATGTAACATTTGAAATAATGGCTTGAAGAAACTCTTATCAAAGTATTTTCGCTGTAACATTTCCAAATTATTCCAGATTATTATTCCAAATAATAATATAGTAAATGTTTTAGTTAAGAATGGAAAATGTCGTCTTGTGTGCTCTTTTCCTGTAACTAAGGAAGATCTCAGCTTCATGTTACAGGATCCAAAGCAACATTTACAGCAGTTTCCATTTTAAAGATGCAATTTTGTACAGTCAATGTTATAATGCTTGTCCTAGTTCTTGTTCATAAACTCCAGATTTTTCATGGAGATTATCCACCGGTGTACTGCTGCTCTCGAGACTTGTTTATGATTTTCTAAACATCCGACGGGCACATTTCGTTTAATTCCAGATTTTGATTTGATCCAAATTTAGTTTCAAATATAATCTCGAAAGGTTTTATAAACTAATCATAGAAGATGGTGCGGGACAAGGCAATGCCTACCTCCCTCCCACCATGCTGCCACACAGATCAAAAGGTGGCCGCTGTGTATAGTTTACTACTGAAACAGTGATCAAAATGGTAATTTATTCTTCATTAGCACTATTTATGCACTAGTTACAGGATCAAAGGCTGAGGTTATAGGGACCGCAGCAGATTGTGGCAAACACCACAGTAATTACTGTTAGTTTAGTTTATTCAACGGGCTGTCCAGGTAACCAAATATTTGTCGCGTCTAGATCTGTTTTTCTATCATCAAGGTACAACATTTTTCCATTTTAGTAAAACGCTTAGTTGACTTTGTAATCTATATCAGTAATATAAACGATAAACTGTTAATTTTAAACTTTAAGCCACTAATTGGATTTTTTAAAAAGACATTTTGGAGTAAATAAATGACGTGGCCTCAAGGGTACTGTGGGTCCTGGCACCAGAAACGGTTGGGTAAGTCTTCATCTTCCGCAACCGCTGGGTAGTAATCGGTTTGACTGTATTTAGAATGGAAACACATTTAGGATTATGCTACGATGGCCAGGCATGCGGTGATCCCTGGCTTCCTGGAGTAAGAGTGGTCCTCTTGCCCATCAGTATTCCAGCAGCCCTGCCACCTCAAGGCCGGTTGTCATCCATCTCTCACACCTTGACTGACATTCTTCCGACTGTTCCCCTATCAGTCAGTTCCACACAATCTCTGAGTGGGGTTAGCCTTGTTTTGGAAAGATTAAGCTTTTTCAAGACTTATTTTTTATTTTTATTTTTTTGCGCCCAATTATTTCAATAAATAAAAAAGCAACCAACCCAGGATGCCTAAATTAAAGAAACAAACTTTCCTTTAATTCTGGATGAACTACTGTAAATGGAACTTCCCACATTTCCAGTTTGAGGTTGTGACTCCTAGTGCACCACATAGGGTTCAACAGGGCCAGCTACTTTGAAATTGTAACCAGTCACAAGTTGCACATGATACTTCACTGTCTGACTGTGAAGCTTATGAGTGGAATTGGAATAAAATTGCTGTAGTTGCATTATTTTGAAAATGGCTAAGCTACTGTGACGCTACTGAAAAATGTAGTTTGGAGCATCCACACAAACGGGGCAGCAGAGAGGTGGGAGGGGATGCTGCTTGTGGCCTCTCTGGTCTTACACTGCAATGTCTCTTGGGACACTTCTGTAAAATTAATACCTACCTCCTTGACTTTGTGCTATAGTGATAAAAATAGCTGTTAGACTTGGGTTAGATTTCCAATTAAGTGGTGCCCAAGAGGAACAACCTTATTTCCCACAGCCGAAATGGGCATCCAACAGTTGCAGGATATGGAAATAAAGATCTACAGCCTTAACGGCAGTGGTGGTGTTACTTTGCTCACCCACCGCGCCCTACATTGGCATTCCACTTGAGTAAGGTGATCTGGACCTGCCTATTGCAGCTATGTCCTTATTAACGACATCAACATAAGCATTTGCTGCCTGGGCAGTCGGCCTGCATTTGTTTCAGCTTTCCTTGGTAGCATCGGCACATTTTGGTAATAGTGTCTCGTGTGAAAAGACTCATTAAGTAGTCGCAGGCGCTTAACGGCAGGGAATTACTTGTTGTAGCTAGTAGATTCTTGTTTGTTTATTGGAACTGCCTGAGTATTTAGTGGTTGAAACAAATGTAATTCTCTGCCTGTCTTTAGCAAGCTAACCAATCGGATGAAGCCAGAATCTAAATGTTACTTGTACTATGGCATATGCTGTTTGTTTATATGAAGAGTTTATTACATATTTTTTTAAATAACGCACTATTGAGGTCTTGTCTGTGACAACTAGGCTGATATGATATGAGGTCTGATACATATTGAAGTCAGGGGGTGGAAATTATAGCTGCGCTGCTGTCATGTGTCCTCACTCATGTTTCAAAAACAACCACTCACCTCAGCTCAGACCCATCTCCATTTTCTAAAGGTTGAGATAAAAATGACTTCACGTAGGAAATATGAAGTCGTCTTAGTTTTTGACTAGCAGGGTTTTTTCTTTGTTACTTCCCAGATGTCCTCCGGTGGATTCCACATGCTGCATAAAGCTTTTGAGTGCTGAGCATTATTTGGGTATATATGTACTGAACATGTAGAACTACTAAAATAGCTAGTGAGTGGCAATATATGGTACATTAGCTTTATGGTCCTGTTCAATAGATCATTCCACATGTTAATGTATTAAATGTTTAGATTAGACAACCGTTGCTTAATAAATACTGTTTCTCTTCTGTACATCATTTTTAAACTAAGAAAATGGGGAGATCAAACATGGGGAGTGCAAAGTCTTTAATACGCTGTGGCTGTAATCTCTTATGAGCTAAACACAATTTCTCTGCTCCTGCCTGCCTTCGATAGCCATGTGAACTGGTTTGGAGCATATAACTGAGAGAAACTGGTTTGGGCTGGAGGAGCAGCACCCTAATTTGGTACTTGTGCAGATAAACGTGGGAGAGAAATTAAGGTTCTTCCCCCCCATACATCAAGCTGCTCCAGCATGACTATCTTTTGAGACCTTCAACCAGCTCCCTGTTACTTTCTGACAAATGCTACCCAATGCTAGTTGGTGAGGTGTCTTAGAAAGAACCCACCCAGTAAGCATCCTTGAAGATTATTTTTTTTTTGCTTGGTGATGCAATGCTTCGAAACCCACTGTTTGAAGTCGAAGAGGGAATTCTTGCTTTCATTGGTTTACCTAGGAAATTGTTTGTCTAGTTGTCTGTTCCGTTTGTTTACTTTTGTTTCATTAAAACCATATAAGGTTTGTTAATAAGTGACAGTAGTGGGTGACAAAATCTTTTCTTAGGTGGTCTCTGCTCTCTACTATGTATCAGCTGTATCTGATACAAAGAGAGCACACATTGCAAATGTATTACTACTGAACAATGTATCCAATAATGGGGAAACCTGCTTGTTTTCCTCAGGGAGCGTGGTGTCGCTGTATTTCTGACTACTTATCTATAGGCAGTTAAATGCCTGTAAATCTCCTGTGAAGGCTCTCATGTCCATGGTTCTGCCATGCTGTGGCACATGCTGGTTAACCATGGTGATGTACCAGGCTGGTTGTAGTAATTTCCCTCTCTTTCCCCCCCCCTGCTTACAGCCCCACACCTGACACCTGACTCGGCTTCAAACCTGACTTTAGTTGGATGTTTTTCATCACTATTCTCTTGTGAAGTATCCCACCCTGTCGGGTTGCTGCATTTCACCGTATTCCTCATGCATACACGGATGTCTGGCATGCCTTGCATGCCTCAGCCACGAGTTGGGGATTGAGTGACGGCTGATACGTCCTCCCCAGCGGCCATCCCCCCCTCTCCCTGTCCTGCAGCACGGACCGCTGCGCTGAGTGAGGCGGGATTCCATTGCCCTTGGGCTCCAAATAACACAGAGGGGGCGAAGGCATCTGCTATCGGCTATTCTGAGCAGCGCACCCATTCCAGGGCGAGGCATACTGATTCAGTCTGCCAACCAGCCGGCACCCAGACCAGCCAAGCTGTTCTATTAACCCTCACCCCCATTCAAACGATAAGACGGAGCTGCCCCGTTTAATACAAGAGGGGAGGGCGTCTGCTCTGCATGTAACCAGCAACCTTTTATGCTAACCTCTGTCTGATCCTTCCCTTTGTCCTGTGTATTTAATTCAATTAACTCCTATGCAACTGCTACTTGGAGCCCTGTGGTATAAGGCATGATAATACCATTCTTTGAACCATTAACAATGTGTGTGTTACCCCATCCTATAGCCTTCTAGGAAGTCAATAACGTTCTACATGGTCTCTACATGTGTTTTGACACGGTACCTAGCAGTTGAATCTGAGGCTGATCTAAAGTCCAAATTGTAGTTGTGGTGCATTGCGGAGAGAGCATGCTCAATAGGGTTCAGGGCCGCTCCACCTGCCACAGGGCTGCTGAAGGCACTGACATTTCCCACACTGCTGGATGAGGATTGAGAAAATCCTCGGTCCTCCCTCAGGAATGTGTCAGGGCTCCCAAACATCACCATGTAAATGAAGAAAGGCAGTGGTGTGAAACCACCCATCGCAAATTTTCTCTCGCGCACATAGCCATATTTTTCCCCTCTGCGTGTTAAGTCGTATACTCATTTTGCCGTGACAATACTAGACACCTTTGACAAGCTTTTAGTATTTACTGATATTGTATTTTTTACTTTGTGCACAAACTCTGCGGAGGTTCTTTAAAAGTCAAGCAACACTGTTTGATTGAAAATTGCACGCCCCACTCTGTCAGCAACCACACTTGAGCTTTAGTGTTCTGACATTTTTGGGATATTTGGGTTTTGTGTTTTGCCCAAATCTCTCGGCTGCCAGCGTGATAACCCGGAGCTGCTAAACTCTGTTGTTTTATTCCCCATTGTAAATAAGTGCTTTCCACAATGCCACTTTTAATTATATTTACTCTCCCACATCGTATGCCCACACACACTTATGTGTGTGGGCATACGATGTGCACAACTGGCATTGATTAATTGATCACCTAACCAATAACAAGTGATGCTTCACATCACCTGTTTGTAGGTGCAGCCCCTGCACTCCATCCGTATACGCATTTATAAGAAAATGAATGCTGCAACACTAATTAAGAGTGATAAGTTCATTCTTTTGTGCAACAGCAATAGTTCGGTCATCTGATGTCACAAGAATAAATTAAATGTAATCAATCAAATCAAATCATCATTGTGATTAGTCTGCAGAAAAATTGATTTGGCTTGGATTCATCTCCTTTCATGCCTGCAACAACTATTTAAATTTTCAAATGCACTATATAATTTAAATTTCAATCCAACGATTAGATTTTTAGTTTTTAGATCATTGTCAATTTACTCGTAGAAACTGTTATTTTAACCGCTAGAGCTGCTTACCAAACTTTGGACACAACACCCACAGCCCACATCATTCTACAAAACTTGGTGATTTGCTTCCGAACCACGCCCGTTTCCACTTATAGGAATTAATGCGTTGCATTATTTGTATATGGGGAATAAAAAATTCTTACGTTGAACGGCTACTGTAATAAAGCATAGGTGAGCAGTCTGCTTTGGCTACATGTTTGATATGTTGCCCGCATCTTCATGGCTGTCAATTTCCTCTAATTTATTTGAGAAGAGCTCCCCCTTGTGTTTTTTTTGTTTTTCTTTAGAAATATCGCACACTGGTTGAAACTGAACAGGATTTTACAGATGCTTTAATATGTAAAATGTCTTGATATAACCATTTTACTTAATCATCCCAGAATGCATTGTAAAACTAATAATGGCGACCTAGCAGGAAAACCTTTTTGATCAAAGTCAAACGTTGTCAAAAGTCAAGTCTATTGTGAGGTTTTGACGACATATTTTCATAGTTGAGAAAATGTGCTACATATTAACGCCTACAAGCACACACACGCTGGGTTCACTTTAATCATCTCTATTGCACTCCTACACACCAGGCATGAGCAGCCTAAACACCGTCTGGCCCCCTTTCCCAATACTGCGATACTTGTTCCATTTCCAAATAAATTACCTCTCTGCCATTTCACAACAGACGGCACACGCCAGGGTCATCCATGGTTTGCACATGCAGTGTATGGGTGGCTGGAGGGCTGTAATTTATGTGACCACAGTGTGTGGTCTCCCTGGCACTGATGTGTATGGGGACCCTTGCACTATTGTTGACAGAAGGCTTTGAGAGATGGACGTTTCTCAGGCAACAGCTTATTATTAACATGCACTGGCCACCATGTCACGTATTGTCTTACCGAGTGCAAAGGTTCACAATAAAGTGTAACAGCCAATCATCCAATGTAGTGCCTCCATCTCATCTTGGGCAAAGAATATTCATACAGGCAGTATTACTTATTACTGTGGGCTTACACAATAATAATGAGAGCTCTTGAGCTTGTCTACTCTGAACCTCTAGACGCAGATAAGGAAGGATTGGGATTTCTACAAACGGGCAGAGGCAAGGTTTCCTGTGTTTACATTTAGGACATGCTATATTTTGACATCACAGTAATCTACTAAAATAATTGCCAAACTTAGTGTGATGGTAGATAAAAAATTAAACGTAAACCAACATTCCAAATAACGCTATATATATTAGAAATTTGAACAAAAATTATGAAATATGTTGCGAAAGAAAAGGAGCTACTATAACTGATAATGTAGTTGCAAGGGGTCAGTCGACCATCTAAAAGATAGACATGTGATTCGCCACCTACTGTTGATTTGAGCTTGTATCATGTGCAGATGCCATGTCTGCTCTAGGCCTCGGCTAGCCCCTATTTATAAACGCTGTCATTTATAAAGGACCTGGAGGCCACGGTCCACCTGAGAGGCCTGGAAGGAGAGAAGCAAGAGAGCCCTCTGTCATTGGTGTCTCGCTGTGAAACACGTGCATCTCTTCTACCGAGCAAAACTTTTCTCACACAGCCCTCCTGCAACAACTCCAGGCGTGTTACGAAGCTTACTTTCCTATTAAGCCAGCATCCCCGTGCGCCCTCCTGACTTGGTGCATTTAATTATACAAAACATCAAGGCACTGAGGCAGGGAGGAGATGGATGCATTTTCTGTGTAAAAGTGCTAACACTAATGTAGCTGCGGTGACTCAGGCACTATTAATAGTGTCTTGACAGATCCTCAGCCCCCTCAGGTCCCTGCATGCTGGGATACAGTGCTATCCTCCACTCCAGTGTTGGCAGACCAGAATACACATGGCCAGAGGACGGATACGGTTATACCAGGGGCCTTAAATGCGCAATTCATGAATGCCATTAACGCGAGCACTAATACACTTTCTTTAGATGAGCTTTTTGCTCGAGGCCTGCCCCAGTAGCTGGACTGGGTTTAGTAAATGGCATGGAGGCACAGATTTACACACTGTGGAAACGGCTTGGGCATTTAAATATTGAAATTCAAAACTGAAACCCTTGGCTTTTACAGTTTTCAGTGGCATTCATCAAAGACCTTTTAGTGTTTGTGTCCTGTTGCCTCAGTTGTCTACTGACGCATTTGTATTTCACAGTAAAATAGTAATATGGTGGTAATTCAAGTCTATCCTGAAAATAAATACATTTTAAATGCAGGAATAGTTCATGTACTTTGAACTCAAGTCGTGCATATTTGGAAGTCGTCCCTTGAATTAGTTTGCTGAATCAAATATTTGTCTACTTTTTGAATGTAAGAATCTAGTTAGTGGATGGAAACTGCAGATCTGCTCTTTCAGTAAGTCAAGGGCATGTCTACGCTTTTGTGTCATTAGCGTTATGAAAGGCTTCCAATAAAACTCTCCCTTGTAGATGTCCTCTCTCCGCATTAAGGCAGGAGTATTGATTCTGATACGATTAAGCTTCATATCCCTCTGTCAACAGCACATCCCCGTGTGCGTCTTTTCCCTTCTACCTCATTCTCCCCCTCAATTCACTTATTTTGTCAGGATATTCTAATATTCATACGGTAGCAAGAAGGCATTATAGTGAATAATGTTGACCCCAATGTAATGTTATGTTGCAGTGCTATATCGACCAGATGCGATCCTTTCACTAGTGAAAAATGTCAGGGTTACTTAACCTGTATTCTCTGGACTTGAGAATGGAGAACCACACGTTGGATGATGTCCTGATAGCTCAAACGTGTTTTTCGTGGTGGGATGAATGCGTGTTTAATTCAGTGCACTGCAGTGTTTCAGTACCCTTTTTTACCTGCAGTGTTACTAGAGTGTCTGAAGGCTACTTCTTAATTTCAAATTTTTAATCAAGACTCTATTTAGCTCCTTAACAGCACAAGGTATGAGATTGCCTATAGATTTTAACTAATGGAGGATGAGGGACTTTTAACGCATATATTTATTTGTGTTCTCTAAACCCCTCCTCTGCAAAGATCCCTTTTTGAAGAAAACTGAAATGAGCTTAAATGATGAGGGCTTTTTAAGCATAGATTTGCCATTACAAAACAGTTATCCCATGGCCCCGTAGGTAGTAAACCACTGGCATAGTCTAGGAAATTTAAGATGTAATTCAGTACAGTAATCTGACAAGATGTTATAGAGGACTGTTACATCAGACTTGAGTAGCTGGGACAGAAGCTGCTATGCAATGCGATGGTGTCTAGCCGTTGAGTTTAAACTCACGTCCTTCCAAAAAAAGATAGATGTCAAGTCTTAGCATGAAGTCATTTGGTCGCTGACTTGATCAATCTGGTTCATTAATGTGTGGCCGAGGAATATTATTCCCCCAGAGCTAACGGAGCAGTGAGACGGTCAATCTGATAAGACTGAATGATTCCACTAATTGAGCCACTGCAGCCCTTTTTAGCTGGCCGTTCTAGTAGTGTTGCCAAGCAGCATGAAGTAGTATTTAAGCTGTAGCAGCAGTTGTAGTAGCAATTGTTTGGAATTATCGCTCCAAATTTACATTAGGACATTTGGGTCCCAGGCGTTAAGCCAGTTTTATATTGGCCACAGCAAGATGTAACGGTGTCCAAATAGAGCCAACTTTTCTCTAGCATGTTTTGTTTTTTTCAATCATGCATCAGTCTTGAATGCTCCAGCTCCTCGGGCTCATTGATTTTGTAAGGCCGACATCCAAACAGAAAATAAGATAGCATTTTATTTTTCCAATGCTCAGACGGTACATCATTAGGACATTATCAAGCATCTGTCTTGTTTCAGCAGATGCTAGGCTGTTCAATCAGGAGAGAAGGAAGGGGACTGAAATTGAGTCCTGTAGCTCAAAAGGGGATGGGATACTGCTTCATTACCATTGCATCAGACATGAGTCACTATAACTTACTTTGTGCCTTAAAAGTCCCCTACTTTAAAATTCAAAATGTTCTAGTTAGGGTTTGGTACCATTCACATTTGAACTGTTACAGTACCTGGAATTCGGTACCGGTACCTGATGGTACCTTTTTTCAGTACTTTACTCTCTCTGTAAAAACTAAAATGTAATTTCAGTTAAAATAAATCCAAATGTTAATTTCGCACCACAAATATTGCAGCAAGTGTTGTCTGTGGGATTACATTTGTGCCATAACTCTATAAACTTGTGTTCTGAATGCCGTGCTTGTAAATTGAGGTTCGTGCTCGCAAGTGAAGATTCGCAAATGTGTGAATTCATTTTGCAAGCTTGTATCATGTTTTAATGTTGCAAGCATAGTGAATTTTACATGCCATGATAAGCTTGAGAAATTACATTTGTGAATAGTCACTTGCAGTACAACCACGAACCTCAATGCGTGAGCATGACATTCCAAACACAAGCTTATGGAGTTTTGGCACTATTGTAATCCCATAGTGTCATAGCGCAAAGTTTTGAAAAGTCTAACCACCGCTTTTGACTCTCCATTGCCCTGACTGTGTTGAACATTGAACAAGCTGCGGGGGTGATGTAATCCAGCTCTCATAGTCTCACTTTCTCTCTACTCTCACTCACAGATGCGCTCTCAGGTACCGAAATTTGGCACCAATTGGTTTTGCGTGAATTGGTACCCTTTTTTTTTTTAAGTTGTCTGAAGGCACCTGAAAGGCTAACATTTCATTAAGCCAAAATTCCTCTCTGGGGGAAAAGCTCTGCATGTAAAACAGTCCAATCATCTTTCGCTCAGAGTGAGACATGATTTCTGGATTGAACTGACCTTCCATAAAACAGTCAGTCAAGTTGGGCAATGTTAAAAGTGCAACACCAACTGAAACTAAATGTTCATCTCAAATGGAGAGGTCTGTACAATATGAATGATTTGGGGCCTTTTTAATAAGCAGATTAATATATCCCTTACCTTCTAGTTTGAATTAATGTGCTTTTACTTATTTGTTTCATACAGTTTAAATGGCACATCTACAAAGGTCCTGGTAAGGTCTTAGCAGTGCCTGCTAATCAAGAGTGCATTCAGAATATCCTCAAGTGTTCATGGTCGAGTCCTTCCCTTTTAACGTCCCAAGACACAGGCACATTAGTTTCCTTTCTTGCATTCAAATTCAACCATTAGTATGGAAAGAAGCACTCCCTCTGGTTTATCTCCATCTACCTTATTGATTTGTAGCCCTTTGTACTTGTATGCAAAGTCTCCACAATGAGAGAAAATGGAAAACGTTTTTTTTTTATTAGCCTGTGTACAACTTGGTGAATATTAATTACGTAGTTAAATCTTTATAAAATCTGTTATTACTATTGTAAATATGTTGCGCATATTTCATCATAATTAATGCTTTATTCAATATGTGGATGATGATCTCACAGTACAACTAAACTTGTCGATTACATTTTCCTTTAATCAATACTGCATATGTTAATTGTTGAATCGTTTTTTTGTTGAACAGTCATGCATAGTAAAAACACCTAGTAAAAAGTGCATTTACTTATGTTAATTTTCCATAAGAACCAACTACTAACTGCATTTTCCCTTTTTCTTTCATGTCCTATTCTACTCTACGGGGTACAAAAACAGGTAAGCAGAAAAAACAAATTTAAATTATATATATATATACAGTAAATAAATATAATGTAAAGTAGAATAGCATTTTGTTGCCTCTAGATGGCAACATAAACTTAGTCTCCTTGGTTGTTGTGGGCTTAGTGTTGCCCCAGTACTTTCCCATGTCAACAAACTGCCACTCTATCTTGTAGATTACAGCTAGACCTACATATACATAGTTGATTTTGGTATATGCCCAATTAGAGGCACCTTGTACATACTGAACAGAGTCTGATATGAAGCCTGCAGGTTGATTAATTTGCTTTGGTTGATTGGATTGTGCCAAGGGCAACCTTAATAGCCCCCTCTGGCCATGGCTTAGTGCTGTTGATCCGCGGGCCTTTTCCAACAACCATGTTTGTGGGCCTAAAGTCTGCTCCTGTTCTTTTAACTGGATATTGGTGTACAGGCAGACCTTGTGGATTTGGAAAAACACGTTTGCTTTCCTTCTATTACTGTTTCTCTGCTTCCTGTTTATTCCACCATACACAACAGTCCATTGAGCTTCTCTGAATCCTTAGGTTGTTATGACGACTTGAGTACAGCACTCAGGTCTACATAACGCGCAGGAAAGAGGAAGATCTCTTTCCTGCACATCTCTTTTCAAGTATAATGGTGTTTGTGTGTATACAGACAGACAGACGTGTTGGGGGGGGGGGTGCTGTGGAAGAGTAATGCTAATAGTGAAGATACCATATTTGAAACTCTGAACAAAGTAAACTGGCAAAGATATCGGCACTGTTCAAGACTCACCCAATCAAAACCAATACATAATATATCGTTCAATATCTAACTTGAATATATAATATTAGATGTCTGTCGTATGAAAAGAGACCACCAGCCTGTTCTATTCATACAACTGAATGGTGAGGGCCTTATGTGCCCCACTATGAGAACACTGAAATGACCTTCCCCGATTGATATGTCGCCTTAACCCCTGGCTTTAAGCCACGGCGCTGGGGTCAGAGATGCGGCCATAGACCTCAATCTGTTGTAGGAAGTGTCACTGTGTTCAGATATGGGTGTGCAAGAAGGGGCTTGTTTGGGGCACCAGTCAGCGAGTGACTGCCAGCGTCACTGCTGGGCGCACAGCATGCGATGGCTAGGGGATAGAGGAGAGCCTGGCGAGGCATCAACACCAGGTTCAAGGCCAGCTCTCTGTCTCTGCTGCTGACTCACTGCTGGCCGTCCATGGTTTGTTATGGAATATGCCATCGGTAGGTCACAAACCCCTTTACATGCTGTAGACTGCAGACCTCACCGACCTTATGTGCGGATTCAAATCAAAAATTATGGTTTGCTATTCCTACTTGTGTTATGGGTGGAAAATGATTATGTTGCAAAGTAGAGCTTTGTGCCACTGCCAAAAGAAATGGCCTGTTTTAGAAGATGTTGTAGCCATTGTGAAATGAATGTCAAGTGAATTAAATTGTACTTGTACTTCACACTGCCCTGATAATACAGTGGTTAAAAGTAAACAGTGGTTAATTAGTCTTCCAAAAGGGTCTTCATAGAAAAGTAACTATTGACATTTAAATGTAGCATTTTGTTGGGGATCTCTCTCTCTCACTCACTCACTCACTCTCTCTCACACACACACACACACACACACACACACACAGCCCTCATGGTGAGAATGTTGGTACAAAGTACACTACTTTGTGTTGTCATTGTTGATTTATTGTACAAATGTATTTGATACTGCAGATGGCTAGTATAAAATGTGTCCCTTTTTACCAACGGAGCTGATTACCACAACCAGCTAAAAACACCAGTCTTTTAGTCTGCACAATGTGTGAGGTCTGGCATTCATATGCCCTGCTGCTTAAGTCACAGGCCTCAAAGGTTTAATAAGCAGCAGGCCTTGTATAACGAGGCCTGCTGACTACTCCTTGTGATAAAGGCCTCCTGAGGGCTGATAACTTCCCAGGCTGTGCAGCTACTAACACGATTCCCTCAAAGGGGTTATCCGTGATGTCTATTGACAGTGTGCTGCGCTTTAGCCTTCCAACAACCCAAGGCTGACGCCCTATAATACTATCTCCTAGATGCAGTGCTCTAATGCATTCCCCAGGAAGCTTACCATTGGTCACGCCACCACTTAATCATACTTAATTTCACATAAATGATCCACCATAACTCAGGGATGCCTACCAAAGTAGTTCATCAGTATAATGGTTCATCAGAGCTACTTCATACACAGCATGGAAGATGCAGCTACCACTGAGTCCAGCAAGTGCATACACGTATAGGTTTATACAAGAAAATCCCTTCACACTTAATTTCCATGGCGATTGTTTCAGAGCTGTGGGACAGAAATGGAAGAATATCAATTGGAAACAGGTGTGTGCAGTGGCAGTACTTCAAGCAGTCCAGTATTCCCCAGAGTGTTATTACACCTCAGAGTGCTAACACATATAAAGTTGGCATTTTACCAAATAGACCAAAATAGTATGCCGCTTGTAACTGTTGTCAACAGAAAGCTCTAAACACACACAGATATACACTTACGAGTCAAGACTATAGAAATATACCGCACACGTCATAACACCTCCATACACCTATGATTAGGTTAAACTAGGCATTTTATATCTGGTGTTAGGTCTGGTGTTGTGTCAACTTGTTTATCACATTTGAGGTTTAGAGTCCTTAAATATAGAAAAGGCGTGGGAATCGGTCTGTTTCCCTGTCCTAGCTAATTCCCAAGTTTCCAGTCAGGACCCATATTAGTATTGTTTTTTTAATCTTCTGGGCAAAACTATAGTACATTATTCGTCTCAGTCCTTTTGTCCCCTTTTCGCCTTTAGAAAGTATGGACTTCAAAAAGTGTTCAGGTTACCTTGATTTTTAGAAGAAGAAAAAACCTCATTAGGGAAAAAAAGGCCAGCATGAACTAAAGGCCAAGGGAGGCTATTTTTAGGACATAACTTATTCATTGCCACAATGATGAGTGAATATAGTATTACAGCAACTGAAAAATGTGTGTTAATATTGCAATCTACAGTGTGATTTGTTAATATTTCATTTTAAGATACGTTTGCATTTGATTAATTCAAGGTCACAGCTTTTGACTCCACCAATATTCTCCCTCAGTCCCCTAGCAGTTTAGCCTTGCTTGTTTTTGCATGGCCTAGAATTGAATATTTGTCCTGTTGTAATTCGCTGGAGAACCTGTATTTTGATTAGCAATGCAAGGCCTCCTTAAGGCAGTTTACCAAAGCAATCAATATCTACTCAGAAAAGGATAAATGGAGCACGTTGTTGGGATTAATTTACTAATACAAAATGAAAAATCAATGATATCCCCCTTTGCACACTTGTATGCATTTTACACACCCGAACACTGGCACACATAAACAGTGAATGAGGTAGATTGCACACAACTTCCCCCATTCTGCCAGTGCCATACAGCCTGGAGATCTGTAGCGTTGCTCTGAATACAAGGGAATTGTACTGCTCAGGGGTGTCAGTAGCATGTTAAATTGTGTTAGCATAATGGATGACAATGAGAAGGATTCCATGGCTACATTAGATTTCTCAGCCCTGTGTTCCAGCCAGGTAGCGATGTCAGCATGCCTCCCAGTTAGACAGAACTCTGATGCGATTAGCTAGGCCTCATTGCTCCCCCCTCGTTACTCCTACTTATTTACCATTAGTCAGGTGAAATATAGGCTGCCGTTTTAGGACGCTCTTGAGATTTAGCCACGGTGAAGTATTGAAGGCATTGCAACTCTGCAGTTTGGTTTAGTTTTAGACAATATTTCTTTTGTAACACAAATGCACTTCTTTGTCTTTTACCTTTTTTCCAGCAGTTCAAAAAAAGATCAATTTCAATAGAACAAAGTAACTGAAACTGATTTGATCATTTTATAAATGACTGCTTTACATGTAAAAGGGCTAAGGGCTTTCCTGGTTCCCCTTTTCATTCATCAGGCCTGCAATTTGCTTCGGAAATTATTAGAATGCTTCTAATCACCTTCCCTTTTGGACATGATGCACCAGCAACAAGTTCACAGACTGTGAATAACTAGCAGTTAATAATTCTGATAAAGAATGACGCCTTAGCCTTTAGGGGGCTGGTGATTCGTCCAATTTCATTTTATTCCTTAATAAAAAGGAAAGAACACGCCCAAAATCGACAGATTGCAAATAAATTGCTATAGAACTATAAAAAATTGTGTCGTCTTGCCCGTTGATCGCCTCTCTTCCGGCCATTCAGAGCAGAACCAGAGATTCAGTATTCCTGGATGAGTAGATTTGCTTAAGGTTCACACTTAGCCGCACATGTGCACTTTCTGCTTCATCTCCCAAGATTTTCTCAGGGCCTCCCCTTGCACCTCTCCACAACATCTGCATACTGCTGTGGAACAGAGAAAGTGCTGATGCAGTCCAACTGGTCTCTTTAATTTGTGATGAGTGTGGGAGAGCGGGACCCCAGGGGACCCACAGAGAGCCTTGTGGTGAGGCTGTGCTGCAGCTCTGTCGCCCTAGCCAGCTGTAGTCTGCACCTGCCAAGTCAGCTCCCGCCTCCCGCGGGTCAACATTTAAGGGGGGAAAGTGCCATTTATAAACCTAGAATTTTCCTCTAACTGAACCAATTGGGTTTTTGGTTTACGTAACATGTTAAGGTACCTAAACTCTCTGTTGCAGTCGATACTGTGGATGTCATCTTTTGTGATTGCTTCTAACTTAAAGTCATTGCAAGTTAGTGTTGTCCTTAATATGTAAACCTGTAACTATTCCAGATGAAGCAACGCCTGCTGTTGGCAAGGGGGGATCCTTGGTGAATATGTCCAAACTGCATTTTGAAAGAAGTGTAGGTGTGCAGATCAAATGGGGTATTAGGGGGAGCAGAATTAAGTGTACCCTTCAAGTGATTTAAACAGACTAATTAATAGGTAGGACTTGAGAGGGGACCTTGGTGCATGAAAGTGTTAGCCAAGAGTCCTGAGGATTAGGGTGTGCATTTTAATTAAAAGCGTGGTTTTCATATACATCCTCCAGAGACCACTCAGCTCATCTGTAAAGATGCTTTGGAATTGTACTGGCTTTCGGGATAACTCATGACTTCTCTTTATCAAGAGTTTGCATCTCCCCTTCCCACGAAGATTATTCCTTTCTAGAAAGTTGAAGCAAGTTTAATCACATGGCTGCGTTTTGTTTAACACGGCACAATTTCCACATGCAAAACAAGCAATCAAGGGTCATTATTCAAATTACACTTCACTAAAGCCATTCAACTATTTATCATCGTCAGTAGTTGGTATACAGTATATGCCCTATTTTATTTAAACAGCCTGTACTTCTGTATTTTTGATGCAGTGGCCCACAGACTAGGGCACACATGGCTTTTGAGCAGAGAAACTGGTGTTGGTAAAGCCAAGCTGCTACTTTCTTCTATTCTAAGATGTAATTTGTTTATTGCGTTTATCCCTGCTGAACCCTGGTTCAGCAGGGAATACCTGACACTCACTTGTCTCTTGTCCAAGGAGCACCTTTACTTGTCCTTCTGACCACCACCCACACTTTTTCCCTGTTCGCTTTTGTGTTGAAGTCCCAATTTGAAATCTCCCTATCGCACTGGCTTGAGCCCTGTCACTGTTTCACAATATGTTCTGGCAATCCATTATGCTGATGCACTTTGTATGGCCATCAGTGCAATACATAAAAGGTAATGTGGCCTTCTGAAACTAGCTGCTGAACACATGGGAATAATCCAGTTGTTTAATGCATGTCTCACTTCTTGCATATCAATTTTGTTGCATTGTCACTGACTTTAGCACAGACCGATGGCCGCTCCCTGACCGCATTGAGAGATGCGAGAGAAACTGCATTGGTTCTGCTGTTGCCTTTTTAAAGACCGTTTCTGTGCTGTTGGGGCTATGCCCAGATGTAATGGCATTGTTAGTGTGTTAAAGTGAATAGCAGACTGTAGTAATATACGTGTGTACAAATGTGGAATTGCAACAGATCATTAACTTCACTGGAGTATTGCCAGGTTAACTTTACATGTTGTTCGGCTGTTTTCCCGTTGCAGTGCCAGGGAAGGCAGCACGTCTGGTGCACGTTGCATGCAATAAAATGGGTCTCATTCTTCTGAAATGGAAGCCTTCATTAGAGACCTCTGCAGAATGAATTACTGTATGGCAAGCCCTGCAGCCATTGCCAGGATTGGTTGACTCCTAATGGCAAACAAGAGCATCATCCCCGGATGAGGCCAGAGGCAATGCACTGCAGCCCGCAGGCCAGCGAGAGCAATGCTTGTTGCCAGGCAACAGTTTACAGATGGAGGGAGGGCTAGCAGCAGAATCCTCCGCTGCTGCCTCTGCCTGTCCTTCGTCATAGTCACATCAGCATTAGACCTGCCACTTGTCTGGCCTTGGGTCCTCTATAGCTGTACTGATTCAATACTGCGCAAACATCACCTCTCGGCGGCGCAAACAACATTTCTCAGTTTATGAAATTCTCCTTTTTAAGTGTTTAAACTGCCTTGACTACATTTATTCCTCTGTATTCCAGCAGTAAAAGACCCAGTCCTTCTCTTGATCTTTTTATTAAAGGAAACAAATGTGACTGACCCCTAGTGGTAAAAGTCAGTACTGAGATTTTGTTTAATTTTGATGTATGAAATTCGGTAATCCTAATTTAGTAATTACAAAATATCCGGGCGTATTTGGTATTTTCATTTACTTTCTAAGTATATTTATTTAAAGTAACTATATTAGGGTTATGCTGTAGAGTCTCGTAACAAAATGAAAGAAAATAAAAAGCTGTTATTTTCAAGTGTCTATCTTCTGCATCACTGTTGTGTGTTGATTTGGAAACCCCTGTATGTGGTGGGGCCCTATTTGTTTCCTGAACAGCTAATCTGCCAAGTTCATGCCTTTCTGGCCACTGAAAAGGAGGTCCTTGTTCCATAGCTGCCTGGAAATCTTTGTGACCACTGTCTGTCCCCAGACTCTAGCACTCATTAACATACAGCTGTCCCAGAGGATGTGGTGAGATGGTGCAGAAAGACAGGGTACTCCCTCTCCCCTCCCGCCCGGAATCACCTCACAGCCCCACAGCCACAGCAGATGGGCTGTAGGGCTTCGACCATTAGGCACATGGCGACTATTGTGGGGCTGTCTATTGTGGCATGAAAGGTCCTCCCCAGGAGGTGCGGGTTCAAGGCTGACTTGCAGCCATCATTCCTCAACATTGCTAATGAAAGCTGTTGGACTTGTCAAGGCTATTGATCCTTGACGCAGTGCGGGGCTAAATTAAAGAAGGTTAAAGGGCCAGGATGTTATTTTTAGATTGACCCCCTCAACAACCCACAGCTCAATGCATCTGCTTCGTACGCAGGTTTGTGTCTTTTGCACTTATGCATTATTATGTCCTAGGGCTGGGTATTGGCAAGGACCTCACGATAAGATACGTATCACGATACAAGAGTCACGATACGATTATATCACGATATATTGCGATACATTACATATTGCGATATATTGCGATATTCCACATAGTAAAT
>JAODLI010014183.1:556-24360 GCA_027575585.1 Percopsis omiscomaycus | reverse complement strand
GGGGGGGGGGGGGGGGGGGGGGGGTGGGCCTTAAACGTGCCGATAAGAAACTGTGCCAATCACTCGCTAAGATTATATTTAAAGCCCACTCGTCAGAGCCGCTGTCGCAGACTTAAAATGGCACAGGAACTAGAATACCTGGCCTAAATTATTCTCCACTGGGAGAGTTGTGTAGTGTCTACTAAACCTGCTCAAAGAAATGGGTTACGTTCCAAGGCTGATGCTCCCATCTCCCCAATACGGTTTCTCAAACACAACGCACTAGCCGGACGCTGTAAATCCCGGCGGACTTGTAGCAAAACGCTGCACTTGCTCAGTGTCTCCCCTCTCTGGTTCTTGCAGAGGTTCCCAACGGATCGGGCCTACTTCATAGCCAAGGAGCTGCTAACCACAGAGAGGACCTATCTGAAGGACCTGGAGGTGGTGACAGTGGTAAGACGGGCCAGGACTCCCCTGCCAACATGCTGTTGTCCGCTTGTTTTCTCCCGTTGTGTCCTGTAGGGGAGAAAACATTGATTATTCCGCTTTGCTGCTCCACTGAAAAGCGTCCACCATAACACACAGGGCGAACCAGGCAGGGAGTTGGGACACATTTTGGCAGTGAAGGGTTTTCTTCTTCACCAGACCCAGGCAGCTAAAAACCCATGAATGTGTTTGTTTTAGTGAAGGCTGAAGAAATGTTTGTGTGTGCGCCGCATTTAATGTCAATTCTAACCTCCTACTGCCACTTCCTGCTTCAGCCTGTTCCTTAAGGCTTTAGACACAGAGCGCGGGGACACCGTTTTTTAATTTTCTTCATCTCAGGGGAGATGTGACAGAGAACAGGAAATTAAACGGGCGGAGCCACTTGTTCAACCGCAAATAGGGAGGACGTTATTAGGAGGCGTCGTGAGGCGGCTCACACATGTGGATAGAAGACACCCGCCTTCAAAACTGGCTTTTTAGGGGATGCAGCTTTTCCATTCTTCTGATGTTCTGAAAAGTCTTTCACACATAAATATTTGGGTTGGCTCTCGCTCTCTCTCTCTCTCTCTCTCTCTCTCTCTCTCTCTCTCTCTCTCTCTCTCTCTCTCTCTCTCTCACTCTCTTCCCCCCCCCCCCCCACCGGCTGGCTGGTGCTTTAGCTTTGAGGGGTGAAGTCATCTGAAGAACAGCTGTTGCCCTCTGGTCTTCTTCCCAAAGCCCTCTAGCAACCTCTGCTTTCCTCCAAATTGTCTTCCATTTTCCTTCACGTTATAAATATAGCCCCGTGTCTGTCTGCCTGTTTCCAAAAAAACACCATTGTGTGTGTTTTAATCTCATCAGGTTAGTATGGTCCGCTAGGTTAGTGTCAGAAATGATGGGGTATTGATTGCTCCATTAATCCCAAAACTGTTAAAAGATTACAGATAAGCCATGAGGCTGAGCTTTGACGGTTGAAAGGCAAAGTGCAGATACGGGTCTGGTCGGGTAGTTTCCTTCGACAATTTGCCATAACACAGACTTGATCCTATGATGAGTTCAGTCAATATTGTGAGCTTGAACATCTATTGAGAGGACCTGGGACCTCTAAATAGACTTCGGTTTTGTAGCGTGGTAGAAAAACCTTTGCCGAGAAGGTCATAAATTGATGTTTACACCTTGATTTACATTTGAAAAACTGAAAAATCACACTGGTACTTTAAAAGTTGTGTCGTAGTGTCCTATGTATCCCCAAAGTAAATACAGTCCAGTATAATCAGTTTGAGCTATTCATAGTTCTTAAATTCTTAAATATAGATTTAATTGTTGATCATAGGTACTTTTAAGATCCCCTTGTTAATCTACACACGTGTGTGTGTGTGTGTGTGTGTGTGTGTGTGCTCAGTCTTTCCAGGAGGCTGTGGCCAGCGATGAAGCCACTCCAGAGGCTCTGAAGAACACCATCTTCTCCAACTTTGAACCTCTGTACAAGTTCCACTCTGGCTTCCTCCGGGAGGTGGAGCACAGGATGGCTCAATGGTGAGACGACATGCTACAGCGCCACCTACAGGTCTTGTTCTGAACACTCCATGGGTCAGCAACATGCTTGGTGGTATTACATGGGGGCCCGTTTGGGCCAACTGCTCCCGTCCTGGCCCTGGTGTTTCAATGGGTGTCGTTGGCATTCAGTGTGCGCCATCCCAGCCCTGCCTCCTCCAGCCCTTGCTCACCCCCGTCGATGACCTAAGGAGCTGCGTCTCCATAGCAACAGTCGTGCTGCATCAGAGCCGGCCTTTTCTTGCCTTGTGGGTTTGCGGCTGTCCGATCTCCTTAACGACGTGCTTTATTTGACGCGCGTTCAGGCAGACTGCAAGATGACCGGTACAGCCGGGCAGGCTGTCTGCAGCTAATGGCCCATAATTCTGATGTATTTATTTCGTGGCTGCATTTGCGAGTGACCGCGAGACCTCGGTAACCGGAGTGTCGGGTGACTTTGGTGACAATAATGACAGCAACACGGGGGATACTGCACTGCATCGCCTTTGGTATCACTTTGCATATTCAAATATCACTAGATACCTTTTTTTGTTGCCTTGTTTTCCTTACAGTGACAGATGGGAAAATGTTTATTGTTACTGATTTGATTCTACATGATTCCATTTTTCGAATAACCATTACATTTAGTCTTCAATTGAACATTCTGAATAAAATCCAAAGTTGCAAATCTTGCATTTGAATGGAGCAAATTATGCTGAAGAGAGAGCCCTCTGGTGGTAGAGCTCGCACATATCACATTTGATTTCTCCCCAACTTCTCATGTGCAAGCTCTGATGCGCTTTTCAGAATAATCGATAAGCTTTTAGTCCAATCACATGACCTAGTGGATTACTGCACTGACAATTTGTGTTTATCTGTTTTAGGGAGGGTCGCTCCAATGCTCATATCAAAGGGGACTACCAGCGCATTGGTGATGTTATGCTGAAGAACCTCCAAGGTCTAAAGGTGAGGCACGCTCTATTAATGGTCTTGGCTAAGGTCAGTCATACCAGATGAGCTGATTTGCCCCTGCATCTCCGTCCACAGCCGCTGACCGCAAACCTCCAGAAGCAGTCCGAAGCCCTGGTTGAGCTGGAGAAGGCGTGCAGGGTGTCGCGCCGGTTGGAGGGCCTCTGTAGGGACTTTGAGCTGCAGAAGGTCTGCTACATCCCCCTCAACGTCTTCATCCTGCGGCCCTTGCACCGCCTCATACACTACAAGCAGATCCTGGAGCGGCTGTGTAAACATTACCCACCGACTCATGTGGACTTCAGGGATTGCAGAGGTATTATATCGCCCAGCTGGCCAGTAGAAACACACTTGACAACACGGTACATCGTAATGAGTTTTCCTCTGCCTGGCTCTCAGCTGCGCTGGCAGACGTCTCCGAGGTGGTGGAGCAGCTCCAGGGAAGCATGATCAAAATGGAGAACTTCCAGAAGCTTCTGGAGCTCAAGAAGGATTTGATTGGCATCGACAATCTCGTCATTCCTGGCCGGGTGGGTGCAAAGAGCAGGCGTCGGTCCATGTAGAGATGGAGTTGTGCTCCCTTTCTTTTTTTTTTCAGATGGAAAGAGTTCTGGTATCGGCCGATTTTTGTCACAAATTATGCTTCTTTGTCTTTTGCAGGAGTTTATCAGGTTAGGCTGTCTAAGCAAGCTGTCGGGAAAAGGCCTCCAACAACGAATGTTTTTCCTGGTAATGTCCTACTTTCGAGATTAGGCCATTAAATTTAAGTGATTATTTAGCCTATTAACTTCAGTAGAATAATAGTAGGTTCGGGGGTGGGGTTCAGCACAAGGTCTACCTGAGGCTCTTGTAGCAGAGTCTATTTTCATCTCTCTCTCTCTCTCTCTCTCTGTCCAGTTCAACGATGTAATTTTGTATACGAGCAGAGGGATGACTGCAACCAATCAGTTCAAAGTGCACGGTCAGCTGCCTCTCCATGGCATGACAGTAAGAACGGCTCTCCTCGCACACCTACGCGTTATTCCTGCCTCTGTCACCAGCTCTCTATCTCTTTTTGAAGTGCGACTGAGCGGTCTGACCGCTGCACTAGCACCATCTGTCACCACCCGCACTCCACACACACAGCTGTATGTCTCCGTCTCATGTACAGAACTAGTTCCCCCCTCCCCGCTTTCTCCGTCTATTTCGGTCCGTAGTGTCCTAGTTACCGGCGCGCTCTGATGTGTTTCTTGTGACTGTGCGTTGGTTCAGATCAGAGAGAGCGAGGACGAGTGGGGCGTGCCTCATGCCTTCACCCTGGTGGGACAGAGGCAGTCGGTGGTCGTGGCAGCAAGGTAAGAGCAGCGGTTGGTGGTAAAAGGGCAATAGCGCCCCCTAGTTCTAGAGTAGAGTTTATTTATAGTGTGAACCGTTCCACGTACGCTTCTTCATCCTCAGTGTTTACAGTCATTAGGAAGACATATTCCACTAAATAATAAACTGGGGTCGTGTGAAGAGAGAACCATATAAATGTTTTATCAGGTCATGGCAAGTGAGAAAACGCAGAGACAGAGAGGAATCCTTCTCCCAACCACTTTTGCTTTCTTTACGTTCTCACACAGGACAATTCTTAGCGTTTGTCTTTTTGGCAATCTTTTGTTGAAAAGAGTAGGGAAAAGCAGGGCTCCTGCTGTTTAAACAACAGGACAGTGATCATCCGTCACTGTACCACACCATACAATTAAACTTGATAGTATTTAATAATGATTAGGATTTAATATAAGTTAAGCTTCAGAAGCTTGTATAAACAACCATATGACATTACTGTAGTACGTTTTAATTATGTCTTCATAAAAAATAATTTCACAGGCCGAAAAGAATTGCCAGTTTTCTTGTTGTGTGTCTTTCTCTACTTAGTTCTCTGTCAGAGATGGAGAAGTGGATGGAGGACATTAAAATGGCCATAGACATGGCGGAGACGAGCAACGGCATCTCGTCTGACTTGCTGAGCTGCGGCCTCACTGACAGCAGTAAGTAAAAGTACATGAAGAGTGGTTAGGTGTACATGATGTGACAAGGCTTTTAAAGGGAGGTTATCTCAATATATAAATGTATAATTGACTAATCCATTTAGAAGCACAACTTAACGGGGTACTGTGTAAGACCTAATGTCCATGCCTGGGAAGACTGTATTTTAAACCCTACAGTTTTGGCCAAGGTACTTACACATGTAGTAGTGTATACTATAGTGGTTAGCCTCCAGTCATCATTAAATCAGCAAAGAACTTCTTGCAGCATTAGCCACGCTGCTTTTTACGTTTGGATATGCATCTAAAGCATACATGCATGCATATGCACACTCACACTCGCCTCTCCCTAGGGGCCAATGAATACACACTACCCCTTTAAGTATACAATAAATATTAGGGACTTTCTAGCTGAACAGATGGACTCTTGAAGAACCTATGGTTGACAAGTGGCTGACCACTCTGTGTGTGCTACAGCCTCTCTCCCACGTCGCCCCAGGCATTTTCTAGTAGTAACGGCCTCCTGACTTTCCCAGAATTCCTAGAGGACTCCTCGGTGGAGCCGGAGTCCGAGGACGACATGACCACGTCGCGCACCTCCCTGGAGAGGCCCACCCCTCACCGTGGTAACACCACGGTGCACGTGTGCTGGCACAGGAACACCAGTGTGTCCATGGTGGACTTTAGCGTAGCCGTGGAGGTACCATCTTAAACCTCAGAGCTGCTTCTCCCTGTCTGCCCCTCTCCTCCTTTTCTCTTCTCGTACAGCGAGTGTGTGTGCGCCGTATATCTCGTCTGTAACCCACTGTGGTATTCTCTCAATGGAAATGGTATCCTCCTGTGACAGTTAGTGTCATTGTCTGTTCTCCTTATAGGAACAAAAATGAGACCTTTCAATACCATTTTTGTCAAGAGAAAAGGGGCTAGACTAGAGGATTGACACCATTTAGTTGGAATGTTCCCCTCAATTCTTTAAATCCAATATTTACTTTGACTACCGTTTAAAATAAACCAGCAGACATGACATCCTGTCCTGTGAGGGTACCGGTTCTCCCTTTTCTGTTGGTTGGCTAACATTAGCCAGCGTGACATTCTTACCCAGACGTAGCGTGTGTGTTCACTAAGCTGTTCTGCCCTCCTTTTCTTCCCCCGGCTCTGGAAATCTCTGTGTGTGGGACCGTCTATAAATAGAGCTGTAGAGCAAGAGGCAGAGAGGAATATGTAGATCACGCTCTGAGAGCTAGACTTGTGGTTCTCAAACCTTTTGACCCATGACCAGTGACCCCACTGTGCACACATGCCAAGTAAAGGTATCAAAGATGATAAAATGACACAAAAAAAAATAATGATGGTTAAAGAGCTCCTCTTCACAGCCGTGCCTTGGACACACCCGTCGCCCTCGTGTTTTAGCCCTGCCCACTGCATGCTTGTGTTTCACCTACTCAGTCTCTGTGTTTCTGTTCCTTCCTACCTCCCTCTCTCCCTCCTTGTCTCTTTACCTCCCCCCTCCCCCCTCCTCCCCAAATTCTGTCTTTCTCTTTTCCACCGTGCGTCTGTGCGTGGTAGAGGACCCTTGTCCAAACAGTGTGGCCCCCCTGGTGGGGGGTCCAGTGCCCCTGTCCCTTATCTGCTGGTACCGTGTTCAGAGCCTCTCCTTTAGTGAATCCTGCAGGAGCCTAGAGGTAAAGGAGCCAGGCAGGCAGGAGAGGCGCCCCTGCATAATTACATCACTTACAGTTTTTATTTGTGTGGCGATTTCAAGTGCTTGTAGAGGCAACGGCTAGGACGCCATTTGCTCCACTGCCTCACCACATAGGCCTGCATCATCACTGATGATTGTTGTTTATATAGTAGTGAATTTCATAGCTTCAGGCAAGAGATAAAATTGGTTTCTGGATGTTCTAGTGCAACCAGTAAAGTACAGACTTATAGCTGTAGATATTTATGAGTGGTACCAGGCTTACTGTAACAATTAGTGACAGAAGAAATTACATAGTGATGTTTGATTTGTATTAGTTTACTTTTAGCATGTTTCCTATTGCATATCTTAATATCTCTATATATGTTGTATATATGTGGGTTTCTCACTGTATATATGTTTTACGATTTCCTATATTTAGAGTAAACCTTCCTCCCCTCCCTCCCATGTGTAGAATCAGTTGTCAGGCAACTTGCTAAGGAAGTTCAAGAACAGCAATGGCTGGCAGAAGCTCTGGGTGGTGTTCACCAACTTCAGCTTATTTTTCTACAAGACGCACCAGGTGAGGAGGTTCTACAGTATATTTGTAGCTCTGTGTGTGTGCAGGGCTTGTCCTTGTTCACCTTTCGCCTTGGCCTGCGCCCGGGCAAATGTTTGTCTTCTTAAGAACCTCACATCTCTATGTGAAATGTCAGATCCGCTTGCTACCTTTGAGGTTTACGGCCTTTCTCACACAGTTCTGCTTGCCTGTAACAGTTACTGTAGATGAATCACAATTCCTACCACAGAAAATGATGCTTACTGTAGCATTTCTGAACAAGGCTGAATATTGAAATTCTATAATCCCTTGTGTACACACAAACGCAGCAATTTTATTTAAGTGTTGTCAATCTGATTACTGCTAATTTGATCCTTGCCCATTCTAAAATGTTTATAGCTGTATATAAATGAATTATTATGGCACAATGTCACCAAGTCAAATGTACTGTACATGTGTTCATTCAGGATGATTATCCACTGGCTAGTCTTCCTCTGCTGGGATATGCCGTCACCATCCCCTCAGAGTCTGAAAACATCCACAAGGACTACGTCTTCAAACTGCATTTCAAGTCCCACGTCTACTATTTCCGATCTGAGAGCGAGTACACTTTTGAAAGGTATGTAATGCGTTCATTTACGTGTACACTTAAAAATGGTCTAATACTGGTTTATTAAAAATGTATTTTAATTTTTAAAAAAAGTAATTCAATAAATAAATAATAAAACCTAAACCGCTGGTCTACTGCTGCCATGGTGCCATGGCAGGATGTTGATGGACTGATTTCAGCCTGGTTCTACTCACAGGTGGATGGAGGTCATTCGCAGTGCCACAGTCTCTTCCAGCCGCACCCGTATCCTAAACCGGAAGGAGTCACACCCGCACTGAGCTGCCCCCCACCACACCCCACACCCCTCTTTTTTTGTCTCCACAGCCCAAGCTCTCACAGGGGCCTCTACCCCCCTTGAGCTTGGAGCTTCCCAGCCACACACCTCTGTCCTCTGGGCCCTCAGTTTTCTTTTCTACACATATCTGGGACATTTGTACATTGAGCAGTGTCCATGCACATTTGGTGCTTTTAATGCTTTAATGGTGACATGTCCGCTGGTTTAGACTGCATCAGAGACTGCATTTTTTTTGGCATTTTTACTCAACTCTGAAACCTCTTTTTTAAGATGTCATTTTATACGGTTTTCTAATGATCTAAACTACTTCTTTCCGGTTTTCAATTTTTCCATTGGTTGTTTTGATAACACACATGTTGATATAGGTATGGTGTTAATTCGTAGATGGTTAAACTATCACAACGTTGTCACAACGTGTTCTCTTCTTGTTCATTTTATGAGAAAATGGCTGCTTTAAAATATCCCTGAACTTCAGTGCCAAACTGACTTTTATCAATGTTCGTGACTTTCTAATTCTATTTTGTTACATTGGGAATAACAAGGGTCTGACCTTGGTATTTTAAAATCTATGTAAACAGTCCAAACTCATTACTTTGTTGACACTGTTGAAACAGTAATGCAAAATGAATACATCAGACTATTTTGTTGTATTATTGACATAACGCGAGGATTGACATACCATTCAGGGTTGCTACTACAGTATCACAACCAATGCCATTTCAAGTAAAGTGAATTTTCAGCTTTGCTCATTGTTCTTGTATGGAGTTTTTCTTATTTTTTAAACGGTCTGAGGTTAAAATCTATGAGAAAACGTGAGAGATGTTCATAATCTGTGTATTATGAAGGAAACGATAATGGAAAGCTTTAAAGATTGTGTGAAACAAAATATAAACTTTCAGTTCCAAATGCCATTGCCCTCACTGGACTAAGCTGCCTCCCTTATTTAAAGAGATCCTCTATAGATCTAATCTGAATGGAAATATGCATACGACAGGGTTTTGCAGTGTATCATTTGAGATGGGGAAACTTCAGTTCTGCTTTGAATTGTTGTATTTTCTAGAGAGCTCTTTGGAAATGAAAGCAATAAAAATCTCATTTTAACTTACTTTTGTGCATTTTCTGTTGCAGTTTTTGTACAGTGAAAATATGCTATGGTTGACTGATTCCAGACTTCTGAGTTCCTAACTGCTTTTCAAATGTAGTTTAAGATCAATAGGCTAACACCATACACAGGCTACGTGGATCACTACACGAATATGTAGATAAATATGACCTGCAGATGGCATCGTTTCTCAAGATTTGCTAACTAGCAGCTCAACAACAGTAATTTTTGATTATCACAAAAGTGTCTAGGATGGCTATTAATCACGTGTTTCTGGTAACTTAAAAATGTTGCTGGTAGTTATGTCAAAATTTCTCACAATCAGGAGCACCTAGAAATGTTGGGCCCTATATACTTATGGTAAGTGGTTTGTGAGGGCCCCTGTCAGTGCAGGGCCTCTGGATTCGTCCTAACTTCCCCCCCTTTCCTCTTACGGCGCCCCTGCTCACAATACACATTGTATGCATGTATAATATAGATCTTAATAAACTTAATAGACTGTTTTCTCTCTCCTTATTTTTCCCAGAGTACATTTGTATACTGCACCTGAAATAAGAATGGTAGAGCTACACTTTGACCCCCAGGTGGCATTATAACTCAGCAAATCTCGGCGTTAACAACAGTCTAAGGAAAATTGGAGATATCATCACACTAAATTGCCTGCGCTTTAACAGTTCCTTTTTATTTGCTTCCATAGAGTCTACACGCTATAACTGGGTTGATTGTGGAATCCTGTATTGCCCACACTGATTAGGTAACTAAATTATAGCCTAGAAATGATGCTTGCTGTTTAGCCTATTATGACAACTATACGAATCAGCGGCCCAACTTCGTGTAGTGATACAAATATAGGCTACTGATTGAAAAGTCTTCTGTCCAAAGTCCACCCTGAGTAAATATATACGGAGTGGGCAGGAGTGGGCGGGGCTTTAGACCGGTGAGGGGCGGAGTGAGGTGTTGAGAGAAACAGACATTACGCCCTCCTGTCTTGCGCTGGGCAGGATGAAACGAAAGATCGCAATAATGAGTGACAATACACACGAGGATAGATTATGACAACATGAAATCCTTTGTAAAATTGACCACTTCGGATTAATAGAACGCTTTGACTTATTTACTTGCTATTGTGAGAATTATGATAGCGTTAGCGAGAAGTCACCCTGAAATAACTTTTCCATATGAGCCAGCTTCAAACTCATGGTACGTACCAGTGGGACCGGAGCAGCGGACTGATGCAGTTACCTTTTACCTTTCTGTTATAATTTGTCGAGTCTACGGTCATTGATGAAAATTCGCCTGGAGTGTGTGCCACAATGTCTAATCCACCGCATCCAGAGACCAGGAAATTTACCCGGGGTCTGGGCAAACCTGGAACAGCTGCTGAATTGAGGCAAAGTGTCTCAGAGGTTGTCAGGACGTCTGTGCTTGTTGTAAGTACACATCTAAAACCCCTTTCCACACAGTTGATCGACATCGGTTTACACCGTCCTATGTGGTGCAACGTGCTTATACGCACTGTCTCCATCCATGCGTTTCTTAACTTACACAACACGAGGTTACTGACTCTAGATCAGCAAGACTATCATTAAGACGTTAAAGTATGACGAATGGGTGGGCACATTTCTGGTATAACTGTAAACTTGCAGTCTCCTCTATTACCCGCACAGTATTAGTAGCCTACATTACTTGTTATGTTATAAATGTAATTGTATGTTGGGATAGGCATGTATTGCCACAAAGTTTTATGTAAAGTTAAGATACATAATCATTTTGTGATATGTCTTTCTTTGTGAACTTGTTATGAATCTGTGCCTCATATAGGTATTTTATAATACCGGTACCCATCAAGGAGGGGTTCGGTTTTCAGAGAGATGTGCTTCTTCACAGGGGGAAGCATTTGGTTTCAATTTCATGGTTGATTTACCAGGCAGGATCTAATGACACTGACGTAATGATGAATTTGGAACATTTGTTCACAGAACAAAGCCCCCCACGAGCCCCTCAGTATCAGTTTTGCTAAAAACTTGGTGCGTGTTTGGTTCGTGGTGATTGTTCCAACTTTCCTGGAGAAGTTGCTAAGTAACCGAAACAGACACCGTCCAGGCTCTCTGTCAGAGAAATGGAATCCTGAGTCAAGATCTCAGACATGCAACCACACCTACGCATTATTTATTAATTCTCTCGCTGTGGTGTTTTCAGTGGAGCCCGAGGGAGGAGAACAGAAATGGATGGAATATCTGTGTGGAGAAGTGTTAATAACTGAAAACACTCATATGGTAATGTGGCTTTGTGTAGGACATCCGTAATGTCTTCAGCCTGTTTGTGGTCCGTTCAGGAACAAACACATGGTCAGCTGCCATAGCATGTAGAAGTGTGGTGTTGTGTCCAAGTGCTGCGAGGTTCTCAGTGGGACAGGAATGTGATTGTACACGAGGCTGCTTGTAATTAATTCCTCCATGAAACATGTAAATACCCCAGGAGGAATAGAGGATCTGTTTCAGGGACATAAAGGAAAGATTGTGGCCACCCCCCCCTCACCCCACCATTATACATGGTTGTGTTTCATTCTGCATTGTGTCCATAGAGAGATTGCAAACCATATGGCCAGATACACAATATTATCATAGAAGCTCCTCTTTCTTACCAACTGACAAGTGTGATAGAGGCATAGAGGCCTCACAGGGATTTAAAGTGTGGTTTAGTGTCGAATCAAGTGTGCAGCGCTGCTGTCTCCACTCCACAATTTGTGCTTTTTATATGAAGGCGTAATATCACGAGAGCCCCCCTTTGTTTATTGTTGGAGTGGTCAGCAGAGGGTTGGCCAGTGGATGAAGGACACAGCTGAGACGACCCGCTCTTTCACCGTGCTTTGGGCACACTGTGAATAATATTAGCTCCATAGTGACTGTCATCAGCTTGTCAAGCGTCTGACCTCATTTGAGATTTTCCTGATTTGTCTGGTCTGTTTTTGATCTGTTAGTAGGCAAATCTGTTCACATGAGGCTGGGGGACATGACGAATCAGTGGAAGTTGTAAATGGAAATGTTTCATTCATGTATAAAGTATATAACACAACTGGAGGCAGTTGTGTAATTGCAGTCAATAGTCCTAACTGGCGTTCAACTAATGGTGACTTGTCACTGGTGTGGCGTCTCTGTCCCCTGGGCATTGTAAACCAGATGGGTCTCTTTATGTAGTAGTCGTGTCATTAGCTAACCTAAGGCGTCTTCACATAAAACAGTACATAAAACAGTATTACAGTACAGCAATGTTTACTGTTGTGGAAAACACAATATCAACCACATGGGCGGCTTGCATCGGGCCACAGATGTTTTGCATCTGTTTATAAGAATGAGCACCCTTCAAACTGACCTACTATAACTGCAACAAGGTATTATTCAACGACTCTTGACACAATATAATCAAATTCTCTCATAAATCTTGCCATTACAATTGCCGTATCTTCTAATATCATGTAACAGACTTAATCTAATGTGTTTCTATTACAGTTATGTACAATAACAATACAAATCTCCTGATTGGATAGATTGTCATTATTGTTACAGTGAGATCAACACAACATAGTAGCTTGCATCAGTCCACTAGGTCTTATCAAGACACACTTGGCTCTCAGTAAAGCTTGATAGAAAATCCCTGGATATGGAAATCCCAGGAATACCAGAGGTAGGTATGTAAAGAATGAGGCCATCCCTTTGACAGAAGGCACCTTGTGCTCTTAATGTACATTGTTTTTAATTTGTAACTTGCAGTACATGGTTATCTTGAAAGACAATGTCTGTTTGTTGAGGGGTAGAGATGATGTGAGCCTGTAGAGAGAGTAGTAGAGAGGAATATAAGATACAAAGGGGGCATGTGCTCTAATTCCAGACACAAATTGAGGAGTTTGCCTTTAAGTCTTCATTACAGTGAGGTCCTAAAAATTAGTGTTTGTGTCCTTACATAACAATGAGCTTCAACAACAGAGGCTAGTTGAGAGTGTTGAGTTACTCGAGAACCTTTACCAAATTGCTCTCTCTCTCTTTTTTTAACCATAGACATACTACTGATATAGTTCAAAAAGCTGTGTTAGCTGCTGTCACACATACAAGCCCAGGGGGGTAGAGCTGGGAGAGCAGATGAGCTCGCTGGCTGGGTCAATAATGAATGAGGTTGCTCTAGTAACCAATGCAACCATTAGACAGACTTTGGCTGCGTTCGCAAAGGGGTAAAATGCTGCCTCATGAGGTGTCTAACCGGACAGCGAGGCATCAAGTGCCGTTAAAAACTGATCGATCTTTGCTAAGATATGGTGTGTGAACTGGTTCAAAAATAACACTTGGGGAGTTACTCACTTAACCCCTGCAGCATCTCACACTGCTACTGATTGGCCGGCACAGGTAAATGATAGGCCGGCGTAAAAATTGTACGTAAAATTGGACACTCACTCACCTAGGCAGGAGACTCCCTTGACCGGCAAATCATTCACCTAGCCGAGCTATGCAATGCTTTATCCACTCACTAGCCCAGTCACTGACTCTCCTAGGCGAGTGACTCACGCGCCTCTCCCGGTTATCCACTGGCAAGCAACCGGGCACTGTGTCAGTGTAGGACACTGACGGGAGAGAAGCAACAAGTTTAGTTACATGGCATGCTTACGTCACACGTTAGCGTAAATGCTATCCTTAAAGGTTGTTCAAAACCAACGGTCTTAGAAGATGCCTTCACTCTAAAGTTATGCCTTCTGAGACACCTGTCTATTACGGCAGCGAGGCAACTGCCTTCCGTTTCGAACGCAGCCTTTATCTCTTCTATGTTGTGCTATGTTGTGCTAACTGGCCAAAAGTTGCTGCTGGTAACGTGAAGCGAAGGATACACAAAACCTTCCAACAGTTCAGAGTTCATGGATACTTAGAAAACAGACTAAAGGCTAACTTTAATGTGATGTGATATCGGTGCTATATCACTATTCTAAAAATCTATAGAATGGTTTCTAGCCTATGTATGCCTAATTTCTTTTGTGAAAATAAAGTAAATAATGCCTCCTGCAATGCCTTTATTTGAAGAGTTTACTTTTATATTGTATTAATGTACCTATACTTTAAAATCATTTCATCTGCCTTAGTGGAGTCCATATCTTACTATTCCTGCTATTTTCATTAGAAACAACTGTGATCATCATTCCAATGTGTGATTACAGTGGAATGATTACTTTATTTGTGCTTCATGTAGATGAGTGGTATAAAAGTTGGCGAATCCTTGTATTTTCAGAAGTTCACTTATACATTGAGTAAATAATCACGATCTGATCTTTTTGATCCGGTGTATTCTACTTAGAGCCTACTGAAAACGGGACAGAAGACTGTCAGGAACATAGTGTTTGGACAGAATCGGTTTGTTTTGCATTTGGTTTTATATGTTGTGTTATACAGTATGTTATGCAAGTCTCAGCTGTTTGTTGTGAGATTATAGGCAACCTATCTATCTATCTATTTATCTGAATCAAGTCTGTCTACAGTATGCTTGGTAGAACAGGAAAATGAGAAATTATAACACACTCATAATAATGTCTGCTTGCATTTGGGCAGAGTTCCTGGCAGTTGTGGTTTTAATCCAAACCATATTTGACACTCAAGGTTCTTATAGTTAGGGAGAGATGCCAGAGAATTCCTGTTCTGTATGAAGCTTGAGATAATGCGTACCATAAATACGGTCACATAAATATTAGTCACAAAAGCAGCTCACATGGCTAAGAGGATATATTCTCTTCCAGTCCTGAGGAATGTGATTAAATGTAATAGACATTTGCATTGACATAGAGGTCCAAAAAACTTGGGGGCAGTCATTAATGTGCCTAACTGTCAGCAAAGGCTGTATTTTCCCTATGGGACCAACACTGTCTTTGAACGCAAGAAATTATGGGATGTGGTTTGTCACCATACTATGCTCACAGATGATCTGACCATTTCCTGCTTATCGGTGGACGTGCATTTTCATATACAGATGTACACATAAAACTTCTTGTTCTTTACCGTTGCCCATGAGGTGCAATGTGAGCGTGATTCTCCCATTAGCCCATGCTCCGAAAATGTTTCCAACCTGCCTGAGCAGGAAGTACCCATGACTTCCTGTTGGCCATCTTCTTGTGGGAAAGCAGAGGGCCTAGACGTTCTAGAGATAGAGCTGGTTTCCTGTGCTGGCTGGATTGGGCTACACTGTAGGTTACAGGCAGTGCCATTGGTACTGAGGGAAAAACCAACCTCTGTGTGAATGTTCTGCCTGATAGAGCGGGATTGTTTTGGAGCACAAGGGAGGTCACCATAACAGAGAGGCAGGCTGGATAGTGGGTGTTTCCTGTTAGCAAGTGCACTATAAAGGTCTGGGACCTCTTTCCCTCTTGCCTCCTCAGAACATATAGGCCTGTACATAATACACTGCTTTAATCCTACGGGATTTACAGCCTTCCAGCCAGACCATTGAGTAGTTGTAACACCTAATAATGAAAGTTATAGTCTACCGTACCCTGTGTGGTTTTCACACAGAGACTTTGTATTTAAAAGAAACATCTTATAGAGCATTAAGTGAAGGCTTGTTGCTCAAGTGAGGTTTGTTTTGACGGAGGCTGGAATGCTCTCTGCTGTTCTGACAGTTTGTTTAGTTCTGGCGCTCGCCCATCCACCCCAGATGGACCAAGTGCACATAGCGGAGTGGTTGGGTGGTCGCTGTTAAGAAAATCTAGGATGTTTCTTCCATTGTTTTACTGACGTAAATGCCGCCGCCCGCCCCTTTATGAGCGTAGTGTACTGTCTAACTGCTGTCACACCATAAAACGTTGTCTCTTACAGTATCCTGCTGTGGAAGCCTTACCTCACACTCTCACGTTTTTTATCATCAGGAGCTTGTTTCTACAATGTAACAGTCAAGTCAATTGAATATTGCGTTCCCTCACTACAACTCCATTTTTAGGAATACTATTTGGGTTATTAGGCCCCATCCATGATCTAGCATTATTGGCTCTAGAGAGACTAAGTCCTTCTTCTGGACCACCTCTAAACCACCACAGAATATCTACTCTGCCACTGTCCCCTTGCACTTGAATCCCCATCAGCTGTTCTCATCAAAGTATGATTATTAGCAATATCACCCTTCTCCTTCCTTCTTCCCTAAGGGACCATAAAGTCAACAAACCAGTTTGCATTCCTCTGAAAACTGATAACTCAACTGTAACAGGTCTTCCACCTAACAAGGGACTTTACAAAAGCAGTGGAGGAATGTTCCCTACAGGTATGCAGCATATAAACCTTACCTCTAAATCGGCAACACAAATTTTTGATTGACATACTAATTTTCTTAATGACATCCAATGTCTGACTATACAGCCAGACATCAAAAACATACCTTATAAACCCTTATTCTCTAACTGCCATCTTTTGTGATCGCTCCTTTTAATTCCATGCTCTGTTAATGCCTAATGGCATGAGACCTTAAGAAGACTTTTACAGTGAGTCTCCTTTAGTCCCAGTCATATCCAAGGCTTCATTACAGACAGATGCTCACGGCCTGCACAGTAAATAAATAGTATTAATGTCAGCAAATATAGGTGGCCGCAGCTGTATTTGCCACCCAGAGTAATTGGTTTTGTGTGAGTTTATAGCCATAGGATCGTATTAGCCAAAGGGTTAAACTGGTCAAGCCTAACACCCAACAGACACACAGATTACCCTCATAGGATTATAGCCTGAAAAGCAGTACACTCCTGCTGGAACACAACTGAAGTGTTGGTAGACGTGTCTAAAAAGCAGACTAATGGTGAACATGTACCAGGCTGTGAAATGTAATTGTGTTCTCAGCCCCTTTAATTTGTCTATTAAAGTAATCTTTCCCACCCATTGCCTTCACAGTAAATGACCAATGACTTTTAATTGTGGGAACCAAGCATTTTCTATGAAATTGTAGGAGAGGTTAAGGGCAGACATTCTTAGCCTTATTTTTTTCCCCAACTGTAACCAAAATGTTTTTTCTTTCTCTGGATGGGATTCCATTTTTACTCAAAGTTGCCTTTACCGTTTATTGTCCACTACATTTGCATTCATGCAGTCCTTAAAACTCCCCACCACATAAAACACAGACAATCTCTTTACATTGCCGCCAGCATTTATTAGGAAAACACTAACAGTCTGTCTACAATGAGAAGAAAACTATTAAGGTAAGCTCTCATAAATGCCACAGGTCATGTATTTGGTTGTATTTGTGCGTTGTGTCTGTCGGCATCGTTTACTCTAGGGGGATTTTATGTGGCTGGTTGTACTACCAGGGGTATTCCTAGTGTCGAGCAGCCAGGCTGCTCTCAGTAGGTTAATCTGCTTTGAATCACTCCCTCCACACTGGGCTCCAGCACAACAGGCTGGCCTCTCTGACAGTGGCTTGCTGTGGTCCCTGACCTCCCATTCAGTCTCTTGCACCAGCCTGCTCTGGGATCAGTCCTAGCTCGGATGTGGCGCAACACAGGGAGGGATTAGAGTACAATTAGCCTATACAGTGGCTGGTTTCCTGGATTTTGATTCAAACGGTCTCATTGGCTTTGAAACAAATATGCACAGTAAATACAGATTTACTCATTTTATGGGTAAATCACTAGTATATCTGGAAGAATATTTGAGTCTTACAATACTATTTCTTTCTGCTACAAGTATTTATTTGGACAGAAGGCTACTAATGGGTGTTTGGGCAATTACCTAAAATTCCAACTATGCTTTTGATGACTGCTATCGATCTTTAAATAAATATCGAAAGTTAGGTATTCATTCACTTGGAATTTCCCCAGAAAGAGTGTTTCCTTCTCCTGGGTGGAGGTAATCGGATGAATCTGGAGTCCCCAGTGAGAGGTGGAATGTGTTGTAACTGTAGTTTGCTTATAGATGATGAGTCCCATGATTTTAATAGGACGTTCACCCATGCCTGTGATATTTCCCTCCTGCCCCACGGCGCATGCTGTTAGCTTGATTAAACAGGCTTTAGATTCTCATATCAGTGGTCTCAGAAGCCCTCTGTGCCAGTCCACGTGCTTCAGCAGACTGTGCAGTGAACTGTCTGTGTGTATGGGAGCCGACACAGCCAGAGGGGATCAGCACTAATGGCTTTTCACCTGCATAGCTGGCATTCCTCACTCTGACACTGGGAGGGGACTGGGGTAAAGACCCACACCCCCCACAAGGGGGCTGGTCCCAGGACTGAGTGGCTATGCTAGATGCGCGTTCAGGTTCAGGTGTTTGGATTAGGTGTAGACTTGGCCTGGGGAACCTTTGAGAAATTCGAGATAGCCCTTTATCTCCATCTGAGACTGTGCTGAAAGCATTAAGTGGGCCGTGGGTGTGAACTGTGCCACCCGTGTGCTCAACAATACACTTGGCTGTATTTGTCATATGAATCCTGGTGGAATTGTTGCCCATTCAAGAAAAATTCACATGAACATTTATTTTTTTTAACACACAAGCCTATTGTGTGCTCTCTGTCCCACAATAAACAAACGAGTTCTGTTTGAATCGCTCTGTCACGGAGTTCTGTTGTTTTTATGATAAATCCCTAATGTGATGCTAGATTAGCTACTTAGAAAACCGAGACTGAGGTAAACTAATGCAATTGTTTGAAGGCATAAATAAAGTCTTGCACAATAGGAAATGATATGACACTTGAGGTCAGCATTTGGTTCTTCTGAATTATTTTTGTTTTCTCCTCGTTTGTTTTTCAGGGACTTACCATTAAGACTCAGGACTGCACTGAGCTTGCTCTTTGCTGCGGCATTGTGCACGGATACTGAATAAATAAAGCCGGCGCTATGGTGTTCATGGTTAAGAAGTGTGGCTGTATGGCTAGCCGGGCTGCTTCTACTCCCACTTGTTTGTGACAGAGGTGACATAAAGAGCTCAGCATCCCTAGCTCAACTGGACAACCGCATCCCCCACTCCATGAGCCCTTTCCAGAATTGACTACGCAACCTTATCATTTAAAGACATTGGTTCAAAACAAAATAGAAGCCTCTGTAATTTTGTTACACTAAAGTTCTTTAAAGTATTACAATCTTATTCATATTCTCTTGACTTATAGGCTCAAATGTTTGTATAGCACCATAGCGAAATTCACCATTGTTGAAATGTATAATCCTCCTTTGTTGTCATAGTTACTACGCTGCTTATTGGGGAATTGATCCGATCCTTAAAGGGGGTTTGAACCTCAGAATGCAAACAATGAAGAGAGGATCAGCTGAAAATAATTAGATTTTTTTGCAATGACGTGAGCATTGTACTGTAATCCATACAGTAATGTGCTCTGCTTTATGTGGATTGGATGGGGTGTGGGCGTGGCTGTCCACAATATAAACAGAGGCCTATTCAAAATGCAGACAGTATGCAGTTCTATATTGACTGCCCCAGCCTAGTTGTTAGGGATGTACTCCTGAACATGCGTTTCCTCTCTCAGGAAGGGCGTGTGGCCGCCACTAGCTAAAAACCTACCTTCAATTCTAGAGCCAATCCCAGACTTGCCTAGGTAGCTGTCATAAAGAACCACACTCTCTTAGGTTAGTAATATAGAAAAGAACATCAGACATCTATATTTACCAAAAAAAAAGAGAATTGGGTTAATAACTATAGTTTGTTGTTTTATATGATTGTTGCACAATCATATACATTTCCCTTTGTGTGCAGCTAAAGGAATCGTAGTAACAAATGAGCAAATATAGAATTGTGAAATGCATTCACATCTGCATTTCGTATTTGTTATAGATAAAAACAATATTACACATAGTTCAGTGTTTTTATATCAATATATTATCAACATCATATGAACCTACCCATGTCCAGGCACCTTTGGTGGTTAGGCCACACCTAGCTGCATCTCTTCTGGCCAAAGCCATCCGACAGGCTTATCTGCCTTCCCAGGGAGCCTGGGCCATGAGCAGAGCCTCAGCAGTGGGGAAGGTGGGCCGACGAGCGCTCATCTTCTCCTCCCCCCTCTGTTCCCCCTGATTGTCAACAGTGCTCAGGGAATCAGCCTCAAGAGGATTTTCACTGATTACAGAGAAAGAGCCAGCCAAGATTAGCCGATCCTCAGCGGATCCCCGAACTCCTACTTCCCCCTTCCACACCCCAAGCTCTCTCTTTCTAGTCTCATAATAAGCAACGTGCTCACCGCTTAAAGCCCATTTGGTTTCATTTGTTCAGCACTGTCATCATCCTATTCTATTAGATGAGAGAAAATGCCTTGAATGAGCATGTAATACAGATTGCATTTCCGTTGCCACTTCCTCTGTTTACATAGCCCCGTCTGCTACGCATTAATTGTGTTCGATCAGAAAATTCTCGTATTTCTGTTCTCCTCTTCCACATTGTTTTGGATGACATGCCATGCGGGTTTTCCAGTTTGACGGCTATAAAGATTAGCCTCCCTTCACACCACACCTCAGGCTCCCTCCAGATTGCCACCTTCCTTCCAGTGTGGCCAAACTGGGTGACGATGGCTTCCTTCCATTCTTACATGCTTCCCGTACCTGATGCGTCCTCATGTTACACACTGGCCCCAGCGTGGCTGTCATTAGTGCGGATATCAATGTTAGCTGTATTTTAATGCTCATTCTAAGTGGCTTGTACTGTGGGGTTTCTATAGAAGCGTTTGCACATACCATCTGTTAGACAACACAAAGCTAATCTCTTAATGATATATTCTAATGGGGATTTCCTTGAAAAGAGTTACAGTGCTGCCACGCACCAAAGAGAGAAATGTAAGTTACTGTGCTTGACTTGTATGTTTAAAGGATGGGCATGCTTGCATGAATAACCATACAGATAGTTACAGGGAATTGTGTCTGAACTTGATAGCAATTACGGTTCACAAACACAGACTGTATGTGGGAAAATATATACTTGAATGTAGTTGCTTCTCCTCCGCTAATACAGGGCCTATTGTGACTAGGACAGTGACTAGGGCATGCTTCTCATTGCGATAGCTTAAGGTGAGGCCAGTATGGACTTGTTTCAGAATCTACTGAAGCTTTGCTCAGAATTCCTGTTAAAACTTGACACTGATGATGCGTATCGTACCCCACCCCCCTTCTGAAGTCACTAGTGCACCTGGGAAGTGGACACTGACATGCCCCAGGTCAAATCATTGTGGCTGACCAGGTGTTCATGATCAGGGTTGCATTTTTCATTTGAATGGGCCAATATTTAAGCTAAACTGTGTATTTGTCACAATGTTATCATGCATGCCAACATGGCCTCTGGTCTATCTTCTTCTGACTGTCAATCATAACTGTTATATGTAAATATCTTAAGTACACACAAATATAAACACAAATTTACATGTAATTATGTACATGTAAATATTTTCTGTTACTGTAGCACAGTTTGTCTATATTTCCCTCTTCTTCCTGTGTATTGTAGTGCAGTGGTTGTAATGATTGTTTTTCACTCTGACTTGCTGGAAATGGCATGGCTCTGTTAAACAATGGCTGCAGTATGATAATAGATTGACAGGGAGTGCAGCATAATGGCTCCATGGTCGAGTCACGCTGAGGAGGCCTCCTGCCCGCTGCACCAGTCCATTCAGTGTCTTGCCCTATTAATAGGGAATATGGTGCCTGATCAGATGTCTTTCCTTCTGGTTAGTGTTTTGGTATTACAACGTGATAACATGTAAAACATGTTATAACATGTAAAACATGTTATCATTCAGTAGATATTAATTATTTAAAATATATTTTCCTTATTCCTTTATTTTATGAAAACACAATTGTAGGGCCTGCTTAGCTGTAGTACCTTCTAGTACCTTCAGGTGGCAGTAACAGCCTTCATAGGCTATTAAACACATTTAGGCTTTTGTTTTCTAAATGTGTTTGATAGCTCGTTGAATGCGCTATAATGACATGAAATAAATATGTTTTTGCTATAGTTTTTGTTTATAAACAATTCAGCGTCCAGACTAATTTGGAATATTGTTTGCGTCTACATTTGAAACAGTGTTAACTACCAAATATTCATATTTTTAGAAAACAAAATCCTGCTAACTATTTATGCTTAACCTGAAATCCTAGCCAATGTGGAGTATGTTGTATTTGCTGAGCTCAAACAGCCACTTTAAGGTAACCGACTGACTACAGGCCCTTGAGGTTTGGCAAAGCCTCAGACAGATTCCGCTTGTGTTGCAGAAGAAATTGCAGAAAAGGCACTTAGATTAGTAGTAGCATTGGTTAATGGCACACAGAGCCAAGAAACACTAGTAAAGCATAAATGCACTGAATTAAGAGCAGATTCAGCAAACAAGCTGCTTGAAGGAAGACCTAAGAAGAGTAGGTGTGAGGGAATGTGCGTGTGTGTGTGTGCGTGCGTGATTCCTTTGTGCACTATATATTTATGTGGTGGCCTGTGGCAGCCGTACAAAGTAAAGGAAGCTGTGCCCCTAAGGAAAGTTTTCCTCTCCTGGGATAAATAAACCATCCCAGAATACCCATGGAAAGGAAGGGGATGTGGCCCCTTATATTTGTCTCGTGACATTTGAAGAGTGACAGGTTATACCGAGTGTCAGCTGCAGGTCAAAGAAACATAAATTTGTGTAATATAGATAGCGTAGGTCCTGTACATATTGTCAGGAGGGCACTTTGTGTTTCTTGACCCTGCATGATGCAGCAATATCCCCTATCTGCTAGTAGTACTGTAGCTGTATACAGTAACAGACGCACAATAACTCCCAGACCTATCTGGAAGTTATTGCACTATAACAAATAGTAGTATATGAAATATTGCCTCAGTTTCTAAAGTTTTTATAATTTTCTCTTATTCAGGAACCCGTGAGCAGCTTATTGGAACCATGGGCCATATACCCATTAAGGAACACAAACATATTCTGAGTGCCTTCTGAACTCTGAGCAGGGTTAACTTTAAACCGAACAGTACCCACAAACCTCCCCTCGGTAGGGCCGATGAGTCGTGAGTTTCAAAGAAAGTGGACAGAGAGAGCGGGCTTTCTCACAACAGGGTTTTACACACACACATCAGCAGGAAACAGCCATTTCCCTCCATGCGGCCCCAGAGCGTTCATGCTGGGAGCCAGTCTGGCTTCTCTCCCCTTGCTCTGCTGGATGTGGGGGTGATGCCACTTTGGTCCACTGTACTCCGGTCTCTCTCTCTCTCTCTCTCTCTCTCATTCTCTCTCTCTCATTCTCTCCCCACCTTCCCGCAGAGCCCCATGGCTTACAGAGGGCATGGAAACATGGCCAGCTGCGGACTTGACCTTCATCCTGGAGTCTTCTCAGATGAGAGGCCAACCCCTCTCCAACTCCTCTCCTTCCTCCTCTGAGCCATGCAGGGGCTTTTACAGCCTTGTTATGGATAAGAATGTGCTAGCTTTGATGTTTTCTAGTTATTCGACCCGCCCACTTGCTGCTCAACAGTGTGATACTGCTGTATATCTGCGAGGGGTGGAACTAGAAGTTATTCCAGGACAGTGACACCGTCCATGTGTGGCAGATGTTGACTGTGGCCAGTGTCCCCAGGTGGAGGGATACTGCAATATAACAGCTGCTTAGCAATGGTTCAACTGAGAGTGGGGGGGGGGGGGG
>JAODLI010014173.1:0-24366 GCA_027575585.1 Percopsis omiscomaycus | reverse complement strand
GAGGTGATATGGGACCAACAAGCAAAGGCTGGCAGGATTTGTCCTACAAGCCCTGGACTGCTGAATGTCGTACAACATCTCTGAGTCAGAGAGTAGCAATGCGGATGTATTCCATAATAATCAAGGCATATAAGCCTCTGTGGCTCACGTGACTTAGGCAAGATCAAAGCCAGAGCGGGTAGAATAGAAACATGAAAGGGGATGAAGATGAAGCAGTTCTATATAGCCGGACATTTTCTACACTCATACCGCATTCTGTAGTACAGTTGTGCAAGCCAAGGTCGTTCACTTGTTCCCTATACCACTTTTAAATTCCCTTTAGCTTGTTCACAACGTTACTGTTTCCGCAATCTACTAACTCATTCAGCCGCAGTTCAACATGTGACTACTGAAAGATAATAATTTCTGACCAAGCTTGTTGTGTCTAGATGTGTGTTCAAGGTCCCCAATGACCTTTTTGTCTAACATTAGCAGTCAGTGGTGATGCTAATCCCAACAGGAGCTAAGGGGCATGTTTATCAGACCTTGTGTTATGCAACATTCAGCCAGGAAACATGTCAAATATTAGCTTAACTATGCTTATTGCTGAAAGTAATACATTTTACTTTATACTTATACTATTTATTATATATGTTACTGAATATCTATTAAAATACATACATATATATTTTGTAGGTCTTGAGTGCTGCTCTGGCTTCAGATTTTGAGACTGATGTGCTTATATGAATACTTTGTGAATCAGATATGTATTTGACATATTTCCAGTGACCTCATCCTATTAGATGGATTGAGTGCTCTTTTGTCTGATTCCAGTAACTTGTCAGTTGTCTCAATCTGGACTTGAATTTCATCTTTAGTGATGGATGTTTTCAGCAGAAAGACACTTGCATCTAGAAAGCCAGGATAAAGATTGATATACACCCTGCAGCAATTTCACTGAGAATGCTCTGACGCAAAACAAACACATTATGCCTATTTGGTCATGGATAAAAAGAGGGAATAATTACGGCACATCAACAAAATAAAAAAGCCTCTGATACATAGGACAGGAATTAATAGAGCTGAAGGAATGTATGCATAAACATGCCACAGATGCAACTTCTACTGTAAAATAAATCCCCCAGGATGCATATAAACAGGTGGCTCAGAAAAAGAAAGAAAAATACACTACAAAACAGAGTATTAAGAAGAAAGTAACAAGCACTGCAAAACTAAAACGGTATTTATAGCATATTTGTTCTTCAAGATGTAAGGGGCTTCAGTCAGGATGCTTGGTTACCAATGTGATGTTTAGGGAGTCGCCCAGCCTGGCTGAGATTGGTGGGGCTCTCTCTGTGCATGCACAGATCTTCCTGGGCGCCACGGCAACCATCCCACAGAAACAGGACCCCCTGCATTTCGACCAATCGCAATGTCGCTAGGCGGCTCCGGCCAATAGCGCTGCAGAGACTGTGAGCTCGGCGGCTTCGTGGCCAATCAGAGCGAGAGTGTGGGGGTGTCCCTGGCTTAGGGGAGGGTTGCGTGCGCTGTAGCCGGCCATGCAGTGGGAAGAGGAGGGGCTTGTCATTGTAGAATTCATTCAGGAGGAGCGATTGACCTAGATTCTGCCTCCCCAGGAGAAGAGGGAGGGGGTGGGTAAACACATCCACTACAGGGGGAAGGGAGGAGAGAGAGAGAAGGGGGGGGGTGGATTCATATTGAGTGCTGAAACAGATAGCAAGATTCACATTTCTACCCAGTTATCGTCATTTGCTTTGCATTCTAGTAAAGAGGCGTAGTTACACAACACACACACACACGCACGGATATGGAGATATGTCATAATATATACAGTATGTTATCCATCCAATTAAACAAAAAGCACATGCACATCTGGGTTGGACTAAAGCTCCATTTGACAGCCTATTAACCAGTATCTATGAAGGGCTTTTTGAAATAAACCAATCTACCAAGCATGCCCAAATTAGATAAACATCTAAATAGCACACAGGTTGTGCACACGCGCACGTGTGTGTGTGTGTCTTTGTCCCTTGTTGTCTTTGTGCGTGCACTCCCTCCTGCATGTGCACATGCGTCTTTAGTAAATGGGTGAGTCATCCAGTACCGGGAAGAGTGCGTGCGCGGGAGCCATCTGGCTTCTGAATTATTAAACGTGTCAAATCTGCAGTTTGAAACCTTTTCAGACACAGTTCAGCTCTTAACTACAATTGACTCTCTCCGCCCATCAGCCCAGCACCACTATCCATTCACACTTGCGGTTTCCTATAGGAACATTGTAGTGTAGCATTGCTGCACTGTATCTAAAGAGATTCCAACTGCATCGCTACGTCACCACTGTCAGAATGAAGCACTCCACCGCATGACCCAGATACTACAGTATGCGAACACACTGTTTTACTGCCGTAAGCCACCTACAGACACACATGTGCCTCGGCTATCCCATAAATCTGTCTCGAGGTGTTGCTTTTATTGGCCATTGCCTGACCCAAAGACGCGCTAGGGTACAATAATAATGTCAACAATGATTCAGCTCTCCTAAGTTATTAGATTTTTGTCCAAATGTGGTTTGATGTGATGTAATGTAATTTCATCATGATCTTTTGCCATACCTGGCCAAAAGTATGTGGGCACCTGATCATCACACCAATATGAGCTTGTTGCACATCCCATTCCAAAACCATGGTATTAATAAGGAGGCTATAACAACCTCCACTCTCCTGGGAAGGCTTGTTTTTCTTTGTCTATGGGGATTGCATGGCTTTGTGCTTGATTGTAAACACCTGTTAGCAATGGGTACACCTAAACTCAATGATTATTAAGTGGGGTGTCCACATACCTTTGGCCATATGGATTAAACAAAGTGAAAATGTCTACTGTTATCTGTCAGCAGCTCAAGGATGCAGTGAAGACTGCCGGAGGGTTCCGCCGCCCAAGCCCAAGAGGAACCCCAACACCCAGCTCAGCGTGTCCTTCGACGAGTCCTACATCAAGAGCCACGGCCACGGCGGGTGTTGCCCCGCCCGGCCCCTCCCCCACCCCTCCACGCCACCGCAGAGCGACGAGAGCCCGGCAGACGACTGCGAGGACGAGCCCGTCTACATCGAAATGGGCGGCATCGACATCGGCCGGGGCCGGGGGGAGCCGGCGCGGAGCGAGGACGAGGAGCCGGGGGAGTCCGTGTACGAGGAGATGAAGTACCCGGCACTGGACGACGCCGAGTACCGCAGCGACCCCGTGGGGTGCCGCTCCGCCTGCCCCACGCCGGCGCCCTACGAGCCGCCCGAGACACTCAGCCGCTGCTCCACGCCGCGCAACGTCCCCCTGTGCGACATCCCCGCGCCCTTCCCCAACCTGCTCACCCACCGGCCCCCCCTGCTGGTCTTCCCTCCGGCCCCGGCCCAGTGCTCGCCCAACTCGGACGAGTCCCCCCTCACCCCCCTGGACGTCACCAAGCTGCCCGTGCTGGAGAGTCAGCCCTACAGCAAGTCCCCCACCTCCGCCAGCGAGCCCCCCCTCTCCTCCTCCTCCTCCTCCTCCTGCTCCTCCTCCGCTCACCTGCGCAGGGAGCTCGCCGCCACCCCGACCCTCACCGCGTCGGGGCGCTCCTCCGCGCCCCCCCTGCCCTGCGCCCTCTACAAGTCCTCCTCCTCCTCGTCCTCCTCCTACCAGCGCAGCCACTCCGCGTGCCCGTCCCCGGTCAGCATGGGCCGCTGCCTCACCCCGCTCAGCCTCATGCGCGCGGCTCCCTTCGACGCTCAGATGCCGTTCCCGGCGGGGGGCATGCCGCGGAGCGCCTCCGCCACCCCGCACGGCAAGGGCTCGCCGCCCCAGGACGGCGCGGGGCGTCTGCACGGCTCCATGCAGAACGTGTCGACCGGGCGGTCGCGGACCCCCACCAGCCCGCTGGACGAGCTGACCAACCTGTTCACCACAGGCAGGAACATGCTGAAGAAGAACGCCAGCGGCAGGAAGTCCAAGGAGCCCGGAGAGAGTGAGTGGTCCTCCAGTCTGTCAGTTACTCCCAACTGTTGGTTGCTACACACGCACGCGGCTCTCATTTTAGTTATTTGTAGAGACAAAAATTTGTTTTTGTGAGCGCCAGTGGTTGTCATCCTTTTTGACCTCTGACCGCCAAAAACCCTTTAATTGCTTACTATAATCCACTTTTTTGACATTACAGCATACAAATATACAGTATAAACAACTAGAATCAGCATTGAAAAAATGTATCACTGAAAAAACTGTATTAACCTGTATTAAAGATCAACATCGAAATTAACGTTTTTTAGAAATACTGCAATTAAAATGTATTAGAAAGTTAGGAAATCTTTTTACGTCCCCCTAAAAGGATCTTGCCACCGCTCGTTGGGCCCCAACACACTGGTGTAAGCCTTAACACTATTTACACCCGTATCGTCATTCAACCAGTTTTAGTAATAAATGTCTGCATGCTTGTAGAAGTGTTTCAGATTCAATTCTAACAGTTCTGGTAAAATCTTCTAATTTACAATTAGTCTTCAATGGCCTAATCGCTGGCAATTTAAAGAAAATCTGGTTTCAACCGAGTTAAAACCCTGCTAAATCAGGATGGAAAGTATGGCCTGCATCGTGTTTACTAAACAGGGTGTTTGTGGTGCTCTCTGCAGCCCTAATTCTGGGTCCAGTGAGCTCATAGAGATCATATGATTTTAATATGAACGGATTAGGGGCTAAATGACTGGCAGGTCTCAACCCTGCTGGTGGCATCAGGCCATCAGGCAGCATTGCTTTTTAAATATGTAAACATCGTGTTTAAACACAGATAGCCTAGCCTAGCTGAAGATTGTGCCAAAACTACTGGAGTAATGAGAACCTAACTGCAACATGGGTGTAATCATCAAGTCGTAAATATGCTTATAGTTTATTCGCCATTCTAATATTTACTAGACAATATGGTGGGTCTGTTGAAAGCAGCAATTCTTATCAAGCACAATTTACAGAACTGTGATATTCTTTCCATTGAGAATTTAATTGTTTGTTCTGTATTTTGAAACATTCACAACTCACTGTAAAGGAATGAAGAAATTCATATTTACAGCATTTCAATCTTGAAGCATAAAGGATATACTGAAATGCATAATGTATAGTTAATGTTGGGAGGCAGGCCATGCTTACTTTGAAGTAACATTTCAGTAATATAACAATAGAATAGTGATCTCTGTATTCGTATGTTTCTTCTAAATGAGCATATAGACCAGCTGATTTGAAGTAAGATGTATCTTAAAGGAAGAGATATCCACAGGGAGAATACATCTGCACCATTACCAGCCCCCAAGGGGGGCACCATCAAAATGAGACATACATAATAAATTATCTACAAAGCGTCAATCCTTACTCTGTGCTCTTGGCAACCACAACATAGCAACAGAGGAAGAAGGAGGAATCCCTGAGTCTTATTTGCAGATACTCTTCCCGTGAGTCAGGCAGCCAATCACAGCTCAGGGCACGCCGGCCTCTCACTTAACATTGGGCTCCTAGGGGGCCCGGGGAGGCGGGGTCTTTACTCCACACCTGATCGAGGGTTTCTGTTCATCTTCTTGCCCAATCAGCAAAAAGATAACATCTGATGCAATCAGTAGGGCGGCAGATACGGCTATTGATCAAATCAATGTAATCCTTGCACAGTATTTGTGCATTGCCTATAGTTTATACTGCACATTTGTATGGGCTTTATCTATTGTATAAGGCTTTAAATATCCTCTTAGCACATCTGCGTGTAGGCACTATGGGACTCTTGGAAGTGACAGGTTATCTAAGCAGTGCGTGAGTGAGCTACACACTGCTATACAGAGCCCATTCACATTCACATAAGCCTGCACGCACACATGGAAAACACTTAATGTTAATGTTGTTCCCTTTTTCCCTTTGCTTTCTCAGAGACTGACCCACTTAACATCCGATTAATAGCCAGATCCTCTCTCTCTTTCTCTCTCTCTCTCTCTCACACACACACCCTTTTATACAGCAGTCACGGTACGTTGTCAGCACATTGCCTATGCCACTCTCCCATTTTAAGCAGATTTGACCCCATTTAGAAAGACATCTGACAAGCAGGACTTGAGACCGGCATGCTTCAACAGGGTTGGTTGTTACGTACAATTTGGTGTTATTATTTTGAATAATACACCTGCTCTTGTGGTGGTAGACAAGGAGGTTATCCTCCTTGGTGTGTATAAGGTGAGCTGTCATTGTGTCAGTCATCTCAACTTGACAAACACAAGGCTGCATAGAAGAGCTGTAGCCCTATAAAATAGTATTTTTTTATACGTCTGTGGCTGGTGAATTGCTGTAAGATCGTCTACTGTTAACGCTTACACAGCACACTGTTCCAGGGATATGCTCTGATCATCCCGGCATGTACCATCTGTGTAAATCGGCCTTTAGAAACATAATCGGCATTAGGACCTGAATTGGGATGTGTGGCACATAGGCATGTCAAGGGAAATCTCTAGACCATATATAGAATAGATCATAACATACATGGGAATCCATCAAGCATGTTCATTTGTTATTGGTGATCTATATCTGTTATTGGTGAAAGATCTATTATGTTTGTCGGACCTTGAACCACTGACTGTCTCTATTATAGCGCTTGCTTTTTAGTATTGTGAATGCACTGATAATGGTGTTGAATCTTTACATAGGGGATATTGTCATGTAATGATATGTATTTCCGCATAAGTTCATGTGCTGATGGGGAAGCGTCAAACTGACATTTTTACTAGACATTGTGAACCTTTTGCATTTCGCCATACATATTTCACCAACACTAGCCTACATGCGCTCATCTAACTGGCATTAGTTAGTTGTGAGTGGCACCTAGAGGACATTTGATGGTAGTGCCGCCACTCCAAACAAGCACGTGTTTATATCTGTAAATATTAGGAACATGTGGCTCCGCAGTGCCTACAAAACAGTATTCACGACACTAGATTAAAACAACACAAGGCCTACACTTTATCTTAAATGTTCTGTCATTTTACAGCTGAATCAAAGAGCAAGTCTCACGGAGAGTCGAAGCGCGAGGGGAAAGAGCGCCACAGCCACAGCAAGGAGTCCAAGCGAGAGTCCAAGGAGCGCCACGGTAAGGACTCTTCTCACCGGAGGGAAGGCAAAGATAGGCGCAGCAGCGCGGAAGCACTTAACCACCGACGCAACAGTAAAGACCGCGGGTGCAGCAGCGTGGAGCCGCTGCCGCCGACGCCAGGACGCAAGGTCAAGGACAACCGGGACCGAGGCTGCAGCAGCGTGGAGCCCATCCCCGTCAGACGGGACTCTAAAGACAGGGGCTGCAGTTCTGTAGAGCCCATCCTGTTGATGAGGAGGGACTCCAAGGACAGGGGAAGCAACAGCGGTGACCTCATGCCAGGAAGAGACGGCAAAGATAGGCTGCTAGATCACCCGCCGGAGGTTACACCGAGGCAAGAGAGCAAAGATAGGCCGCGAAACGGCGCGGACTGTAGACATGACAGCAGAGAGAGACTGTTGGATCAGCCGCCTGAACTTTTACAGGACAGCAGGGAGCGAGCCAGGAGCAGCGTGGACTCCAAACACGAGAGACACAGCGACAGGCCTCCCGATCTGCTGCCTCGGCAGGAAAGCAAAGACAGAGCGAGAGCTGGGATGGAGTATTGGCAGGACATTAAAGACCACCCTCCTGAGCTGCTACCTCGACAAGACAACAAAGAGAGGCCCCGCAACGGCATGGAACACAGGCATGAGGGTAGAATAGACCAACCGCCTGAAATCGTGCCAAGGCAAGACCATTCCAGAGGGGGCGCGGAGGGCCAGAGGAGCAGCAAAGAGAGATTCGGATACAGCTCCGAATCGAGGCATGAGGGTAGAGAACGGAGCTGCTACAACGGTGGAGATTTTCCCCCGCCTCTTTTACCCAGACAGGACAGTAAGGAACTGAACAGAACCGGCCTAGAATCCAGACGTGACAGCAAGGAGCGAAGTGTGAATGACTCAGAGCAGCACCGTTACGAGGTTAAGGACACAAAGAGTCCCAACGGAATGGAATGCAGGCGCGACAGCTATGAGCGGGGCTATAGGTCAGATGGCACGCCCAGGCGAGAGGGCAGGGATCGGGCTAACTACAGTGTAGACCAAACAAAAGCCAAGGACAGGAATGGCAACCCAGGGCAGAATTCAACCACCGCCACACCTACTCACCATGGCAGACCTGTTGGCAGCCCTCCAATGGTCTTGGGTTCAGGCAATGGTAAGGGTTAGGACCAGTAATGGTGGACATTAGTATAATGTACGTGATGTAGTGAATGTACCATTAGTACAGCCAACTGAACTGTAAGTAATTGAAATGATCATATGTTAATGTTTTCATTATAGATCTAAAAGCACCACCTAAGTATAGCCGCACATCTTCCATGCCTGCTACTCCTTCTCCGATGGGGACACCACAGAGGAAAGCTGAGGCACATCAAAGTCAGGTATGCAGAAGCCTTTACTGTATGACATACAGAGAGTAAGAGAGAATTTCAACAAAGTACCAAGGTACCATACTATCGAATTTGCTCTTTGAGGTTAGGCGAGTGGTTTTAAAACGTTTTCTTGTGAACCAGAAGGGTCACTAGATATATGAGTATTTAGTGGGGCCATTTTATAGCTATTGAAATAATCTTTTACTATAACATTATTTTTATGATTTTGTATGATTATCTGGTGTTACAGCGGCCCCAGAACCATACATATCTTTCACAGCTCACTGTTTATGTGAAACACACAGCTGTGCAAGTGGCTGTAGGGGGAGGGGCAGAGAACTATGTGAAGCCTTGGAGTAAAGAGGAGTGCGAGCCACTTAGTACTCAGGGGTTTTTGTAAACCTGTTTTCAACCACAGGGGTCATTCTGGACATAAATCAAGGATTGTCCCTAAAATTCATATATTCTTATACCATTAAGGCTACGTTCAGACTACAGGCCTTAATGCTTAATTACAATTTATTGCCAGGTCTGATTTTTTTGACTGACTGTCCAGACTGAAGTCGCATTTTTTTTAAATTCCGACTTATAATGCATTTTGACCAAATATGAAAGTGGCCCAAATCTGAAATGGAAAAGATCAGATTCCATGTGACTTGGGCTGTTCACACTGTCGTGAAAACATCAGATCTAAGTCACATATGAGCTAAATATTTGGATTTACTTTTGCCTGCAGTCTGGACGTAGCCTAAGTTACGCAAAAAAGATAAAAGATGCGGTTCATTGCTTGTGACACTTGTGACTCCCCCGGCTGGAAACAAAAGAGAACCACTAGGTGAGACAAGTCCCATAAACAGTGTAACCTTTCTGTTCTAGGTGCCCCAGATGCCATGGATGTGCGGCGACAGCACCATGCTGGAGCAGATTGAGCGGAAACGCACCCTGTGCATGGAGATCCGCTCCAGACAACACCCGCATCTCCGATCTTTGGAGAGGCCTCCCGCGGACAGGAGCCAGGAGCGGAGTCAGAGCAAGCAAGACAACGCTTCCGCTCTCCCCGGGTGGGGCAAAAGCAACGGGGCTAAAAAGATACGTCCCCCGCCCTACCCCACACAAACCACTGTGTTTTGGGACACGGCCATCTGACAGTAACAGCACACTGAGAGCTCCCTGCCCCACACACTTGTAGCGCCCCTCCCTATTTTTTTTTTCGTATTCAGGGTTGTACTGATTCGCCCACCTGCTTATTGAGGGTTCAGCCCAGCCAATGAGAGCACTGGGTGACACACTGATGTCAGAGGACAATGTGGTTACCATAGCAATATTTCTGCTTGTTCAGGTCATGTTTTCTTATCATCGATGGTGATATTTGATATTTTTCTATCTTCTTTGACTGGATCCTTGTACGAAAATTAGTAGAATAGATATTTGAGGAATAGATATTTTCTACATTAAATGGGGATTGAAAGCAGCTAAAAATGATGTACAATATAGTAGTTGTAGATGCATTCCAATGTTTGTTTTTTTGTTTTTGTTTTAGTATTTTACATTTCAAAGCATAATCTATCTATACTTGTCTTTTAGTAGCATACTTTTCTTATGCTAAACTTGATGTGTTTTGTGCTGAAAAGCACTGAAATTAATGGACTACTCAATTACGTCAATATACAGTATACTATACATTTTCACTGTTGTATTGTGAGTCGAGGCGTTGAGTCAACAATCTTTAGCATCCCAAGGCAGTGTGTTCTAGAATGTACTAGAACAGAAACAGGAATACTTCTGTGCTTCAGTTCACGTGTGACACTAATGAGCTGTGTTTCTGTGCCACAGTTCTTTTGAAGTAGTTAAACCTTTATGTAGGGAAAACCTTGTTGGCTGGTGCAACACAGAATCCGTTTTCAAACAATATGAGGGTGTGTTAAGATAAACATTATGAACAGTAGAGGTCCTGAAACCAGCCAAAGCCTGTTTTAGTAGGGTATACTGTAGATGTGGCTGCACTTTGTTAGGTCAGTTATTTGAAATGGGGCTGGTGGCAGCAGCTGGATTACCAGCATCCTTACGTCGCCATGCACACTGCGAGCTCCCTGGCACACTGCCGATGAAGTGTGATACTTGATGCCAACAACCAGCCTGTACAATCAACACCTAAGCATTTAGAAGATTTCTTAATTTTACTGCAGATTATAGTAGCCATATGCACTTGCTTAAGAAATAATTTTCAAGATGATGCTTATATAAACATATAAATATATATATTTTAAAATGTTAGAGTAGCAGAGCTTTGCCATGTAACTTATCATTTACTGGCTGGGAGGTAAGGCCTCAGGAGACTGACTGTCTACGACACGCAGTCCTCTTTGATTGGCTATCTGTGACAAAATATTGCCCAACGCAATTGGTTGCCGATGTGCAACCATTACAGATATCAAATAATTTAAGGACCTATAATATGACAACAGTTCCACCCAGTCAAAAAGACACGGGTCACACAAGGGCCTACAGACCTTTGGGGCTTTGTGAAAACTGCACTACCCATCATGCTCTCTCACCACATCGAATCAGGCTGTTTACATACATGTTCCCTCACCCTTCCTCTCTCCCTCTACCTCAACCTCCAAAATTACAGAAATTGGTTCTCTTTTGCACAAGAAATGCAATGTCTGCATTTCCAAAACAGTATGGGTTTGACAAATGAGCTAGCCCTCCGAGTGCAAGTGCAGTACCCCCTTTCTAGTGAGAATCAATACTACAGAGGTCTCTCTCTCTTTTTTTACCTTTACGTGTGTGTGTGTGTGTGTGTGTGAGGGAGAGGGAGAGAGTTGTGCGTGTTTGTTTTTGTGTGTGCCAAGCTACGCTGTACGCAGGTCAGTTCTTTAACAATGATTGTTTTATGACATTCACTTTGTCTGCCCCGTCCATGTTGTGGGTGGGTGAAGGTTGGAAATGTAACGATGATGTACAATCTGTGTGTATAAACGTGCACTGTGAAAAGGTAGAGAGAGCACCGCACTGTCAGAGTCCTCTGTCTTATTGCACTGTTCTCCTGTTTTTGCGTGATATATAAAAAAAAAAGAAATGAAAAATGAAAAAAAAATATTAAGAAGTACTGTATTCTGATTGTCACTGGGGTTTTGTTGAAAGAAATAAATAAATATGAACTTGAAACCCGTTGAAAAACTGTGTTTAATTTTTCCCAAACACTGGGAATAGAAACTGCAGGCGAAGGAGTGTTTTTCACTTTTGGTGGTAGTGTTGCATAAACTGAATGAGTTTATAAAATTTGGTATGCTAAGTCAGTAAGAGTCAAATAGAAGAAATGTACTGTATATAGAAAAGTACCTCTGAATCAAATGTTTTTCATACTAGATATCTCTCATTGAATTAGTAATGCCATGTCATTTTACATGTATGTTGAAGGTATAGTGGATTCATGAAAAATAAAAGATTGTTATTTATCAAATATATTTCACACCATAAGGTGCACAATATCATTAAAAAATCCCAAACATAATAGACATTTAAAACATATTATAAAACAAAATGTCAGAAATGGTTAGTACAGTGTTCAGTGTGTAAAAATTGTGGAAGCAAAATCAGATTGACCTGTAGCAGATGACAAATTAGTAGTATAGTATGAATCAGTGGTTTCAAAGTGTGGCTCAGGATGCCCCAGTGGGTCGCAGGAGGAACATTTTTTGGGCGAGCAAAATAAGAAAGAATAAGAAATGATAGAACTTGTAACAATGCGGATGCTGGGGTGAGTGTAAGCGCGAGCCGGAGAGAACACAGCGACAGCCGAGGAATAAAGGTTACGCATACAGCGTATTTAATAAACAAAACAAAACAAAAACCACAGGTTACAGGGGCAACGAAAACAACGTGCAACCAAACAATGACCCACAGCACTACGCGCTGTGAGGTTAACTTAAATAAAGACTTAAACTAAACCTAAACTAAACTAAACCGCAGCCAAGAGGAGAGGCATGTAGCGTGCATGAGCCCGTGCACGCTGATCGTGACAGAACTTTTAGGCTTTTGTTATGTTTTTGAATAGCTTGCGATCCAATTAACTAATTCACGTTTTGAGGCTTATGGCTCAAAATGTCTTAAAAACCACTGATATAACTATTCTATTCTATCTATTAATGATTGATTGATCAGGACAGATCAGGTAAAAAACCAAGTAGTGACAATGTGAACAGGATGACCTTTATCGCTGTCTAGTGCAAACCAGGCACCGACTGGCCTTCTGTCGCTGTTGCTCGGCGACTTTGATAGTAACAGCCTCTGGAACCAGGAACTGATCTACCTGGCTGACGGTGGTCAACCAGAAACTGTACAGGTTGGCAAAGTAGTGGCATGTGCCGCGGGCACCCTGGCATTCGACAAAGGGGAATGTCCGGAAGTCTCTTAGGCAGCTACCCGAGGAGCTCAGAGACTGGCCTCCACCCTCGTCACCTGACCCCATGTGCTAAGAGAGGGGGAAAAAAAATTCCTTTACCGGCTTTCAGACATAATGTACATTTACTTGAGCTCTCGTCATGATCTTACCCTTGACCTCAGTCACGATGTCCAGTAGGTGGTATTTAAAACAACCTACACACAGACACACAACTTTGACTCATGCTTACCAGGAGGAAGGAGTACCCTGCCCAGAGGGTCCTCCAGCCAGGGGGGCAGGCAGGAGGGGTGGAGTCCTGGCTGTGAACAGCCACCGCAGGTGATGACATCTCACACACCACACAGCGGCTGAGGTGGCCGTTAATGTCCTGGCCTGAGATGGGCATCATGGGTATCGGGGCGCTGGTGGAGAGCCAGTAGGACTTGTCGTTGCGGCTGGAGTAGTGGCATGCGCCTGTGTTGCAGTAGGTGAATGGCATTGTGGAGAAAACAGGGAGGCAGGAGCCAGCTTGGCCTTGGAAGAAGAAGAAGGAAAGGATGAAAAGTAGAAAGGTTGAAAAGAAAGACAATGGTCTAAGTATGGCTTCATGAAGTTGACATCTACCTAGGTCCTGCGTGTGAGCTTTCTCCTGTCCCTCCAGGTGAACCAGACTGTAGCCCACCCAGAGTTGACAGCTGCCCACAGGGCACTCTGGCACTTCCACTGACTGGCTGTGGATAACCACCAGGAAGCCTGGGCTTCCTGTCCCCCGTCTGCCTGGTTCGCCTGGCTCGCCGGGTGGACCAGGGGGACCTGGAGAGGGTGGTGGTGGTAGAAATCAATCAAGTGATCAAAAGCCCCATATCATTCCAATTTCCAACTGTAATTTTTCTCGCTTCAGGTTTAGTTGGTGTTGCACTTGTTTTTGATCATGCCCAGAATTCATTGGCTACAATGGGGTGGGAGGATAGGTCAGAGATGATTTGTTACAATCAAGAAATGATGTCACACTTGGGGCCAAATCGGTCTGGCTTTATAAACATCTTGGCTAAATTATTTCTTTCTATCTAAATTCAGTTTTGTCTTATCTGTCTAAGACTAAGATAGATAGATAGATAGATAGATAGATAGATAGATAGATAGATAGATAGATAGATAGATAGATAGATAGATAGATACTTTATTGATCCCAAAGGAATGCTGCTACTGGAAAGCATTCAGTAGCAGCATGCAAACATACATTGAACATACATTGGAATGTAACATACATTGGAACCTATAACACAGTATACATACGTTAAAATTTTGATAAATAGGAATTTGGATACGGAGAAATTAAACATTTGTAGCAAAGTTAAACATTTGCAGAGAAAATATACATTTGCATAGGATTTAAATATGTACAGAGGAATTAAAAATGTGGTCTATCTATTTTATGATAGATAGACCTTACAAATTATATTGAAACACAACTCCCAGTTAAATGTTGATCCCCCAAATGACATATGAGCCCTCTTGTAAGCATTCTTGAACTAGATGCCTAACCCCTACATTCTGCTTAATACCTGTAATTGTAAATCACAATGGATAAACACATATGCTAAATTTTAATCTGAGTAAATATGTTGGGGATTATGTATCTGGAATTTAATTTATCCAAGGTTAAGTTGCTCAATTGTCAAAAAGCATCTTCTTGACATAATTGCTTGATGTAATTCCGAGGTAGTTTTGCTGTGGCGTGTTGCAGGCTATGGTGTCTCAGTATTGAAGGTTATCAGTGAACAATTTAAGTTTTCCTTTAATATGTGGAGGATAGTAATAACAAAATAACTTCCATGTCCTCTCACCTTGAGCTCCGATAAATCCTCGCATCCCAACATCACCTGTGTCTCCAACAGCTCCATCATAACCTGGAGGGCCGTCCCTCCCCGGGGGCCCCTGAGAACCAACAGGCCCCTTTGCACCTGGAAAAGAGCACTTCTTACACAATGTATAGTGTGCTGGAATATGAAAGTGGCATTTAAAAGCACAGAGTAGTCACTTGCCTTTAGGGCCTGGAGTCCCCGGAGGAGCAATGTTACCAGGGAATCCATTTGGTCCAGCATTACCAGCAGGGCCCTGAGGTCCATGTGGCGGGGTTGGAGCTATGGAGTCACCAGGGGGACCTTTGGCTCCTGGAGAAACAAAGACCTAATGAATAATGAAACATCACGTATGCTGTACAGTACCTAAACAAGCTAAACGAAAACCTTCCATTATTGGTCTTACTTACCACTCATCTAGAAAGGTGGTTCATATGTTGTCTGTTTGTGAATACAGTATGTAGTTGTGTGTTATATTTTTATTGTTAATAATTACATGAGATAAGAATTGCTTTCCCCACAATAAGGTAGCTACCTTTTTATACACAGATGTTGTCACAGCGGTACTTACCCCTATCTCCATGTAGCCCTTTAGTTCCTGTGTAACCTTTGGAACCAGGGACAGCCCGTTGACCTTTTCTCCCTGTCGGACCTCTGAGGCCACTGGGACCTCTCTCACCTGTTAGATACAACAGCCTTCAGTGTATTCCCCACTGCATATTCTCCACTGGACTGAATATAGCACTAATGTCCCTAGAAAATAGAATATGAGCTTATAATCGTATTCAGATCCCAACTGTGAGCGCATGTGTAAAAAACCACACGGCTTCTATTAAATGACTGGGTACTGTGCATATTGGGCTGAACATTTACCTTAGTTGGAAGTCTAGTGTAACTTAGATCTCGTGTGACCTATTAGCCAGAGATGCTAGTCGTCATATAATTAAACATCACTAGTTTAGAATAAGCAGAATGGACACGTTGCCTTTAGGACCAGCACGGACAGGGGAGCACGAAGAACCAGGCGGTCCTGGGGGACCCTTATCTCCTTTTCGGCCTGGTAGTCCGGGAAGGCCACTCGGTCCGGGGTCTCCTAAGGAGGAAGTGCTGCAGCCTGGAAGGCCTGGCTCACCAGGAGGTCCTGCAAACACACAACACCAAAGCACAGATAATGAGCACGTATACATGCAATAACCCACACACGTCTTCAGGTACCCAACATGCGTATTAGTGCAATATACTGACTGGCAGACACACACACACACACACACACACACACACACACTCAGACCTGGGTGCCCTGGGTGTCCTCCATATCCATCCTCTCCAGCGGGTCCCCTACCTAGCTGGCAGAGTGTGCCTCCTGAAAACCCAGGTGGACCAGGCAGGCCTGGAGGACCTGAGGGACCAAATTTAACATGTGAATAGCTAATTGGAAAACAAAGAGTTTGTAATAATTGAAAATAAAACAGAGTCAAGACAGCATGAAAGGTATAATTCCTATAATGTTATTGCCATAATATTAATATTAAACAAACAGTACCTGGGTAGCCAGGCGGGCCCCTGGGGCCGTTGGGGCCAGGAAAAGAGGTTCCTGGAAGTCCTGGAAGTCCCCTTTGACCTCTGACCCCGGGAAAACCATCTAGACCTGGAGGGCCAGGGATATCAAGACCTGGAAATGGCATAGAAGGGCAAGTATATAGTGACATGCTCAGATTCTCAGAGGTCTAAATACAGTTTATAAAGATTAACTAGATAAAACCACTATTTATTGTTTAGCTGTAGCACACAATTTAGATGAGACAGACTGGAAAGCATGGACTGGCACGGGACCTATTAATACATTAACAGATGCCACCCATCTTACCTGTTGCTCCCTTTTCACCCTTTGAGCCTTGCAGGCCGTCCAACCCGTCCAGGCCTGGTGCTCCAGAGGGCCCTAGCGTGAATAGGGAACATAGGGTATCAACAACACATGAACTTTGAAGGCATTTATTGGAAAGGATTTAACACATTAAAAACACAGAAAAGAATGTCAATATTCAATTGATCAGTGGAGCAGAGCCTTTGTGTTACTTTCACCACTTGCTCTTTAAGAGAAACTGGTTTAGTACCTGGGGGTCCGGAGAACCCAGGCAGACCATTTGGTCCCTGATGCCCAGTGTCACCTGGAGGTCCTTGAAAACCGGGTCGACCCGGTAGGCCACGAGGGCCAGAAAGACCTGCAACACACAGCAAACACACACTCACAACGTGTACACAATGTGGACACACGTTCTTCTCCTGAAATATGAAAATAAAACATTAGGCTTACACATTAGTAAATAAGAATATTGAGACATAAGAAAAGGACCTTGTCTTCCATCTTCTCCTGAGTTTCCAGGAATTCCTACAAGTCCAGGCCTTCCTGGGATTCCTCTCGGTCCGGGATCACCTTTATCTCCGTCATAACCCTGCCAATCTGAGCGTGGGCAGAGAAGTAGAGGCATCAGAACCATTCCCAGATAGTCTCTCGGCAATGTTGTCCCTTACTCTTTGTACTTTACTGTGTATGTGCACGTATGTAAACATTTCTTGTTCTGAAAGCACTGAACCAAATTATAAATATAGAGTGAATTTTCACACCATTAATTTAAGTTCATAACGTTTGTCACTTAGCACACAGTTGGTTTGAATAGGCATATTAATATGAACCAATATTAACCAACCCAAGACACAGGTCTTGGGTTGGTTATACGCTAAACTCACTGCTGTGTCCACTCTCCCCGGGTAGTCCTTTAGGTCCAGGGGGACCCGGTTGTCCAAAAGAATCTCCTGGATCACCTATAACAGAGGTACAATGGTTCTTCATCCTTTGTAGTGAAAAGAAGGTGCTTAGCTTTCCACACAGTGTCTCATGTTTCTCCAGAATTACCCTTGAATCCTAGAAAACCTGATTGGCCCGGGTTACCAGGACGTCCTTCTAGCCCTGGGTTACCCTGGAACAGGTATAACCAGATTTAATATCAATTCTGAGGCTGAGATGCAGCTTTACCATACTGTGTACAGCAAAGCTAAGCTATACGGCAAAATTAGGACTGAGTAAGCAACTTATTCCATGTTAGACGTGTAAAACAATATTAATACCAATAATAATGATAATAATAATAATAATAACATTAACTCTGGTCCGTGTGTACCGGTTCTCCAACTTGCCCAGGGAATCCATGTGGTCCAGGGAACCCTTTGAGTCCAGGAGGCCCCGGAGGGCCTGCTGTTTGTGCCCTGCCTGGCGCTCCAGTTGGGCCCTTTAATCCCGGTGGACCTTGATATGCATAAGGCCCTGAATCACCTGGTGGTCCCATCATTCCCTTTAAGCCTGGGGGGACAAATATAAACAATTTACATAATTGATAAATGATCGGTTGCTATTATTCTGTTAATCTGTTTAGCACCAGAATATAGTGCTTTTTGTACCAAACAGGCCACCCAAAGCGCTGTACATCACATCCACCCATTCAAACACTGATGGTGGTGTCTGCCATGCAAGGCGCCATCCAACACATCTGGAGCAGTTAGGGTTAGGCGTCCTCCTCAGGGACACTTAGACAGAAGTCAGCGAACCAGCGAACCAGTGACTTTTTGATTGCCAGACGACCTGCTCTACCCCCTGTGCCACTGTCGCCAAATAAATACTTTCATGCAGTAGATAAATACAGTATTAGAAAAAGGGTTTCAAAGTAATTTAATTACCTGGGATACCTGGGAGTCCTTGTTTGCCTGGTTCTCCCATCTGCCCTGGTAATCCTGGTAATCCTTTAGTAGGCAGTATTCCTGGTAATCCTGGCAGACCAGGTCGACCTAGATGGACAATGGTCGAGTTGAAAGTAAGATTCAGCACTACTTGGGTAAAAAAAAAGGAAATCTTTTTTTTCTTAAATAATATTTGCTGAACGTATCTGCTTTATTTGGCCAACAGCAATTGTCTTTGAAAGACGGTAAAAGCCAAGTTGTTTTTTGGGAAGACCACTGCTAGCCAACGGTACCCACAAAATATTTAAGTAAGAGAATGGTTGAAACAATGACAATATGTCATTGTCATGTCATGTCAACAACTACTGTTCAAAATAAAAAAAATAAAAAACCTTTAACACCAGGTAGCCCTGGGTCTCCTTTCTCCCCGGGCAGTCCATCGAAGCCTCTCTCCCCCTGCCTCCCGGGGGGTCCTAGAAAGCCAGGTGGGCCTGGTAAACGTATCCCATCCCTACCAGGGGCCCCTTTTCTACCTGTATGGAGGTCATAAAAGGCAGTCTCATTGCAATAAATGGTGTATAATAAGTACTTTACTTATAATCACATGGTGGCTCAGTATTTATCTCCCAGCTAAATTTATTAGAACTTCATAAGAAAACATTTATGGTAAAATATTTAAATGTAATTGCTATTGAAATAAGGAAATGCAGCATTTATCCAAAGCGACTTACAGGGAACATCAGTAGCCAACTGAAATTAAAAAACAACAACCTAAAGTGAGTTTCCAAATATTTGCCAATACAGTATGATTAAAAAAATCTACGGCATTATATAAAGAGGTCATATGAACGTTTAACCCAGGAAAAACACAGCTTTGTTTTAATTAGAACGTAATAAAAGTTTAGCAAAAATGAACTCCTACAGCAAGGAGTTGTTTAAAGGAGGACGAGGAGAGGTCAGTAGCTCACCTTTCTGTCCCAGTAGACCTTCAAACCCAGAGTCTCCAGGAGGGCCAGAGGAACCTCTGAGTCCATCTTCGCCTGGCAACCCAGGGGGGCCACGGACACCTTGAAAACCTTTTGGTCCGTGAGCAGGTGGCCCAACATTTCCTTTTAGACCCTTCTGACCAGGGTAGCCTATACACCAGCAAAGCATTCATGAATAGCTTTATAATAACCACACAACATAACATGCATGAATTAACATGAACTGTACCATAAATGCCATATGAAACTCCTTTGCCATGTTTCTTTATTTGGCCTTCTGCTCTTTCATGATTACCTGTTTCTCCCAATGGTCCTGGATTTCCTGGGGGCCCTTGGGGGCCAGGAGGACCTATCAGGTCACACTCAGTACAGGGTGGTCCTGGGGGTCCGGTGGGACCAGGGTCACCAAAGGCTCCAAATTCTCCTCTGTTACCTGCTCTGCCGGGCGGGCCTTGTGGACCTGTGATAACAGAAAGGTTCATCTGAAAAAGACATTGGCTAAGAAGCACAGAGAGCATTAATATATATCTAACATACTGTAGAGCGAAGAATTTCATAAACAGAGAAAGAAAAACACAAAATGTAATTAAAATTCTGTATAGTTCTTCTGTAGCCCAAAGTTCACCTGGTGACCCAGCATTTCCAGGAACACCAGGGAGTCCCTTCAGCCCCGGGGCTCCAGGTTGACCAGGCTGTCCGGGGACACCAGGTCTGGAAGAGTGGGTGTCTCCTTGGGCACCCTTTCTTCCCGGGTTACCAGGTGTACCAGGAGGACCTTGTGGTCCATCCAGGCTGACTCCTCTAGGACCGTGTTCCCCCGGATCTCCAGCCAAACCTGGCGGTCCTGTGTCAAAAAAGTGTGATTAATATTCTAGTTTGTTTTGCAAATACAAATACAATTTTAATATATACCAATATACCATAGTTTCATAATGAGGCATTGTAAAGGGCAGCATAATTTTACCTGACAATCCAATACCCCCAGTTACTGCATCATCTCCTTTAATGCCTTTTGGCCCTGGGTAGCCAGGGGTTCCCGGCAATCCTTGACTTCCTGGTACACCTGGCCTCCCTGAGAGGATCCAGGAACAGAGGATTCTTCCATTACATGTTTTATACAAGTAGTTATTCTTTACCTTCCTGGAGGATAAGGTCTAGGGGTTGTTGTTTATTTCTATGCGATATGTGGGCATTTGTAGCCCTATTGAGACTATATTGTGGTCAGGAGCTATAGTATATAAATACATTTCACTTCATAATTAATCAATCATACATGTTTTTACAGCTACTTTATTTGAATGAAGAAAAAAATTACTATTTTGTGAGCTACCTGTTTTAACATAAGGTGAATAACACAAAATGTATTTTACCTTGTGACCCAGGCTCACCCTTAGCGCCGGCTGGGGCAGGACCACCACCATGACAGCATAGTTCAACGTCACCTGGTGGGGTAGAACAAGGGCAAAGCAAGTACCTCTTTACAACCTCCAACTGTGCACAAGGATGTTAAAATGAAATAAACTTTTTCACAATCCTGTGTTGTATAAATGTATAGTCCTAGATCTGTCTGACCTGCTGGGCCTGGAGGCCCGGCAATCCCAGGTACCCCAGGGCGGCCTGGGTCTCCTTGGAGCCCAGCTGGACCCCGAGGGCCTTGAACACCATGGCCAGGAGGGCCAGGAGGCCCTGGATACCCTTTGGGTCCAACAGAACCAGGGTATCCCTTGGGGCCAGAAAATCTTCTCACCACGTCGCCCTGCAAAAACAACAAATTAAACTACCCAGGAAACAGATGAACCAACTTGGGATAGTTATGTGTGTAAAACAATCAACTGTGCTCTGTTTTCTTTGCATATTACAAAGTGTAAACACAGAGTCCAGATTCACCGGTGGACCAGGATCTCCAGTCGATCCAGGGGATCCATCCTGTCCAGGTCTACCTTGTGATCCAGGAGAACCCGGGTATCCAGGGACACCAGGTTCACCCTTGGCACCTTTGAAACAACCTAAGGGTTAAAATATTAGGTTATAAGAAATATTAACACATGCCCAAATTGCGCGTTGCTAACACAGCGAAGAAATGTTATATTTCAACCTACAGTAACACATAAGAGCTTACCTTTTTCCTCTAAGGAGTCCCCTTTCTGACCTTTAACCCCTTTAAAACCAGGACTTCCTGGGTACCCCTGCAGGAGTCATGCACATGCACATAGTTCTGTCAAGCCAAATGTTTGTCAAGATATTTGTATGGGCACTAAAGCTGTAGGGTTTGAGGACCTCCTTACCGATAGCCCTCTTGGACCGGGTTCTCCCTTCAGTCCCGGGGTGCCTATTTCACCTTTTGTTCCAGGAAGGCCGTCAAACCCTGGAGGCCCCGGAAACCCGATTTGGCCAGCAGGCCCTAACTCTCCCTTACCATATGAACATTCACAATTCCCTGGACAGCCTGGAGGACACACACAAACACACACACACACACATAAGACAAAGACCTTGAAACAAAATAATCATAATGATTTTGCCATTGGCCATAAAACAGTATGGTGCGTCGCACACAACAAACAAACAGAATAGGACAGAATAGGACAGTATAGGACAGAATAGGACAGAATAGCGTAAATTACCCTTAATCCCTGGAAGCCCCTGGCCTCCACGAGGGCCTCTTTCTCCGTGGTCACCGGGGTCTCCTGGCTCCCTGGGCTCACAGTAGTAATCTACGTGTGTTCAAATAGCTTAGAGGCCTATAGAGTGTCAATTGAAGAAATTACAAGGCAATGGAGAAGTTACAGAAATCTTACCTCCACATCCTGATGAGATCCCAACAGGCATGCCAGGCACACGCACATAGACACACACACAAATACACACACACACACACACACACACACACACACACACACACACACACACACACACAGGAGGTTAAAAAAACATGTTCTTGCACGTCAGAAACTATTGTGTTTTGTTAAAAAATTGGTATACCTGGGGGCCCAGGGCGCCCTGTGAGACCTTTCAGTCCAGAGATACCTTTATCTCCCTTGGGCCCTTGATTAGGACCTAAGGGAGAATCTCCGAGGTACCCCCCTGACTCTCCCTTGCTGCCTTTGGGACCAGGAGGGCCCCATACACCCGGCTGGCCTGGCCTGTCTAGGAAATTAAAGGTTCAGAAGAACAGGTGAATGAGGTAGAGATAGAGAGGGACAAATAGCATTAAAGGTGCAGATTGAACACATTGAGGCGTACAGTAAAGACCAAAAGATATATACTGTATATATATATATATATATATATATATATATATATACCAAGGATAGGTATTTTATTAATTTAATTTTGATTATGAATCCATTTTTATGTTTTAAATAACATATCAATAAAATAAACACAACTGTATCTAATCTAACCATAGGACAAATAATATCAATGAATAAACTAGTAAATCAGTAGGCTACATTGATGCCTACAGTACTGTACTGCATATGAGAACAGAGCAGCAGTAACTTGTACGATTCAGAACCAATCGTTGAATTTTGACCTGGTAGTGTTCTTCCCGGTGCTCCGGGAATTCCAGGCAGGCCCATGTCCCCCATGTCGCCCAGCATCCCAGGAATTCCAGGAATCCCATGATCACCTTTAGGGCCTTGAAATATACCACCAAGAAAATTGCAATATGTATTCATATTATGGTTAAATCAAACGAGGACTCACGCATGTCTTTGTTTAAACCAATTATACTCAATATTTCAGGCTTTAAAGTACAGAATGCCGGATGGAGCAGGATCACTGTGCATTTAAAAGATGGACAGCGTCACTAGCCCTATGCCAGAGGGTACTGGCACTGCTGTGACCTCACCTCTAACATCACTCCCGTTGGAGTATTGCACAAGCCCAGGCAATCCTGGGTCGCCCAGGTAACCCTGTTAGGGAACAGGCAGAGAGACACAATCTGTAAATGGAATGAGAGAATCAGGGGTAGAACCATGGGCTTTCTGAACGTAATGCTTATCAGTAGGGATATGAGGTCAAAGTTAACAAAGGCCGATGGAGGACAGTTGAAACACAGGCTGGTGCAACACGCACTCTCAGGTCTGTAATTCTTACTACTCAATGGACAGGTGGAAATAAAAAGCCCCAAGTATAGCCTCTCCCTCCGGCATCCAGTTCCATTCTGCCCTGCATGGGGCTCTCTTACAATTAGCTCCTTTATCCAAAGCGACTTACAATGAGTACAATTACACATATCACAAGGAGCAGGTAGGGGTTAGCTCAAGGATGCTTACATGTAGGTCAACACTGGGGCTCCCGTCTGGGAACACCCAGACTACTAGATTACCCTTCCCTCTCTTGTGTGGATCTTACCTTTGGTCCTGTTCTACCAATGAGACCTGGAAGTCCTGAGTCTCCAGGGGGTCCCTGATAAATACATAAATAAATGAATAAATAAATAAATAAATACATTCAAATAAATAAATATATAAATATATAAAAAAAATCAAATTAATAATTGCTATTTGTAATAAAATATTCAAACACATGTTATAGTTAAATTTCAATACCTCAGGTCCTGAGGGTCCAACTCTACCAAGTAACCCAACGTTGCCCTAAACACAGAAACAACGGCAACCAGGTATTAAGGGTACGCTTGTGAGCATATGTGTGAGATAATTTATACTATAGGACTTTGGTCTCCTACCCGAAGTCCTGGAAATCCAGGGATTCCCTTCTCTCCCTTTACTCCCACATGATCTTCTCTGGGGCCCTGTTAGAGCACACACACCATTTAGATAGCGCCCTGTTACTCTCGCTTCAGCTCTCGTGGCCTCTAAATCTGCATCATCATCAATCATGCACACACACACACACACACACACACACACACACACACACACACACACACACACACACACACACACACACAC
>JAODLI010014152.1:0-24367 GCA_027575585.1 Percopsis omiscomaycus | reverse complement strand
CCCCCCCCCCCCCCCCCACCCTCTCCATGTCACCTTATTTTTTATTTTACTTTTTTTCCCCAGTATTAGGCTACGTTTATTTTTCACACATATCCATTCAGGGCTGGTCCCTTCTGCATGGGGACAGACAGTAGGGCATGGGCAGAGATTGGGGCGGGTAGGCCTTCTGGAAAGTGGATTTTAGTTTCAGGATTTTAGGCTGAATCCCGGTTCAGAAAGGAGTTGTTGCATTCTTTACTGAGACTGACTGAATTGAAGACTAATCTATCACGAAAACACTTTGTTGTCCAGATTTTGGATTATTATTTTTTTCTTTCCAATTTGAAGCTGTGCAAAGCGGGTGTTGCCGAGATTGATTTTGAACTTTGGACGGTGAACCATATTTGGTCTCCAGTGCCTTGTGAAAAATCTATTTGCCGTACCCTCAAATCTCAACTCAATGAAACCAGAGTTGGCAGGCAGTGTTACAAAGGTTGTGGCTGAATCTATTATGAGATAACTCTTATCTTTTAATTCCTAAAATTTATGGGCATTATCATATCCTCGACGAAGCACCAGATTTTAGCTATGCATGGCGAACGCCTTTTTTGTTGTCTGCTGTAGTATACATGTCTCTTTTACAAAAGAAAAAACCTCACTATTGTCTTAAAAAAAATCTAAACCGTATTGTAAGTATGCTGTTTTAACAGAAAATATTAAAGTTCCTATCAAAGAACTGCTTGAAATTTAGCTAATCTTTAATGCAGTTTTCAGAATGAGTGAGCAGATTGGTTAACTTTTGGACTTTAAGACTTTATTTGCCGAGATACAGTGCTGAATTAGTTTGCTGTGCTTTTGTTTTGCATCAGATGTCTCAGACTATATAATGTACGTAAATCTTCCTCTGCTGATTTGGATTTGTCAGTCATTTCTTTCTTGGGTGTGTCAAGTCATTTTAATTTAACTATTAACTTTTCTTCACAACCTCTAACACTCCCTGCCCTCTGTTAGTTTTGATAACATTCTAATTTTTCATATGTGTGTGTATATATATTTATATATCGTATTTGATATATACATATATAAAATATCTCTTTATTTTTCATTTTTTAGCATGACCTTTTTTGGTGGATAATTTTCCAATCTGAAAGAGACTGGCCTCTTTGTGAAATAATGTAAGCATTAATCGAGAGGAATTACTTAGTTGCAACTTGTGATTTCAGAGCACCCCTTCAAGATAAATAAATTTAATTTGATAGTCTGTTTGAGTGCCTCTAAGTTTTTGCTGTTAAGTGTTAATGAATGCTTTCACGGTACTGGTCTCTCTCTCTCTCTCTCTCTCTCTCTCTCTCTCTCTCTCTCTCGATGCGGTCTCAGAAAACAGTAGAGGGCAGTGCAATATTGCACACGAAAGCGTTACTATGACTCTTTATCAATACTTTAAGTGGAAGATGTTGCGTGTCATTTCTAAACACAATGCAGTGAGGAAAAAGATAAAAAGATGCTTAACTTTGAAGCATTCATACATTCAACTGGAAGAAATGTCGGCAGCCAGAAATAACTTTGTTCTTTTTAATCTGAGTGCCAAGTAGATGCTCGTCCTTCCTGAAAGATTCAAGAAGGGCACCAGGATCCCAGATTTATTGGCTAGGATAGCCTATTGGTTAAGGTGGTCGACGCTGACCTGGGAGACCTGTTCGATCCACCTGCAAGCATCCTTGAGCAAGATGGCCAACCCCTAACTACTCTCTAAAACTTGTAATGTCTCTTTGGATAAAACCTTCTGCTGAATGACCTAATTATAAAAAGTAAAGCCCAAATAAAATCTAAATTCATCACAGCAAGTTAAAGGCATCATGTAATTGTAAGTCGCATTCGATAAAAGCGTCTGCTAAATGACCTAATTGTGATTGTAAACCAATTTTAGGAGAGTTTCACACCTGTTGTCAGACTGTCAATCCCTTTCAGAATATGGCTATTGTTTCAGTTGGGATTCTCAAAACACTGATCCACACTGCATCTTTCCAGGGCTACTTCTTATGAGGAAATACCAAACACTCATCTGCCTATCAAGCAAGAGAAGATGGAGTACAGTCTGAAGGAACAGGAATGAAAAAGTAACTAAAGTCATTTCTAACTGATGCATGTTGGTTTGTTTTGGACTTGTTTCGGTGTGTTTTGAACTTGCCACACACTCTTTTACTGTCATAAAGGTTGTCCCCTTATTACTACTCCTGTTTTGTGTGTACAAATGCCACCACACGCACACACACACTCACACACACTATGACTTAGGCCTAACCACACCACTATTCCATTATTAGCCAACAGCAGAGAGAGGAGCCTTTCGCGATGGCTGACTCCTCCCTCTTTGATGTCCTCTCCCACGTCCTCCCCAAATATGAGGTGAGCCTGCTGCTCCCAAGTCTGAGGGGACACAGTTATAACACACACACGCACACACGCAAAGCAGTGTTTGAGAAGCGCACTGTGGATGCACTTTGACAGAAACCCTTCAAGCTCTTCAGCTGGGACCCCTTTTAAAAGGTTAGTCACGGTGAATAACACATTATGCTTCCCTAAGATGCCAGTGAGTTTCAGTTGGTGGCTTATAAATAACAGCAGCTATTTGCTCAGACCGGCGCGAGGGGATTGGGTGTTGAGAGAGCCGTCTGCGGGGGGCCTAATGGGATTTTAATGAGCCGCCTGTCCAGGATCTGTCTGCGACCCGAGCCCTGCTTTAAATCTCCACTAGAACACTGTCGCACAACACCGGGGAAATGCTACCACTGCTCTCCTAATGCTACGGCCCTGTCAGACGCTCGGTCCGAACTATTGAAGAAAATAAAGTGGGTGGCAGCGGTCTCAAAACGTTACCGCGGTTCTCTGGACCGGAGAAGCGCTTGAGGTCGTTTACGCAGTAGCTTGTCTGAGCCACGGACGCACCGCCGCCCCTGCTCTGCTTCCTTTAGACCCGGGGGGGGGGGCCCGAGTGTCTCCACAACGGCCATGGAACAAGCCGCAGCCCGGGAGAGTCCCCCGGGGCCCTCGGCGGTGGTCGGGGCCCGCGAGGAGATGGTGCGCGAGGCCCTGGGACGATTCCAGGCCACTCTGAAGGCGGCCGTGAGCGAGGTGCACGTGGACGTGAGCGCCTTCAAGCAGCGCATGGAGCGCCGGGTGGAGGAGGTGTGCCGGTTCACGGGGCCCCTGGCCGAGACGGTGGCCGGGCTCCAGGAGGACAACTGGAGGCTCCAGGGCCAGCTGGAGTCCCTCGCCCGCCTGGTGGAGGGCCTGACCGGGCAGCCGAGCGAGCGCGGCCCCGCGGCGGAGGCGAAGGGGTGCGTGGAGAACGGGCACGGAGGCGGGCAGGCTGACGCTCGCGGCCACAGCGCCCACCTCTCCGGGCCGTCCAGCTCCACGCCCGCTGCAGCGGTGAGCGCCGAGACGCCTGCCACCTCTCCAGCTGCTGCTCCCGGGGACACCCTGGTCTCCACTCCCTGGAGAACCAGGAGGAGTGGCCAGGCCGATGTGAGTATTCTCTGGGTTTAACCATCAGGGAGTGCAAGGCTAGGGAGCGCTGGTGTTCAGAATCAAGGCGAAAGACAAATGACAGTTTGTACCAAGGTCATCAAGTATTGGGGTACGCCATATATACAGATAGACACACATATACAGATATACAGATAGACACACATATACAGATATACAGATAGAAAAACACACACGTATGACTCGTGCTTCTTAATGGCTTTGCTCAGTGGGCAACGATGCAAGAGAACCGAGGGTTAAGGGCTGCTTCATCTTGTAAGTTGGTTCTGCTTGGTCTGGTCATGCGTAGTACGACCACAAGGCTGAATACCCCCATACCCCTAGAGGTGCTGGAAGGTACTGCAGGGGGTACGCGAGAGACAGTGGAAATCATACCATTTGAAAACAGTAATTATGAAAACAGTACTGATATTTCTCAAAATAATTTATATATAAATTGGCCTATGAAGTGAGCAATGAAATGTCGACCTGTGTATTCCCCATCCAACTCTTTGAGTGTTTCTGTATAATTTTACAGTGTTTGAACAATATTTCAAATGTAGCATTCGTTTTACATTAAATGTTATGTTTATGTTATTTTCTCATTATGAAATTTTTTTCTGTTAAAGGAAATCATATACAGGGGGTACCACTATTCTAGGGGATACAGTAGCCTATTTATATGACGAGTTGTAATAATTCTACAAGTTTAAGGTGAATGCCACAGTTAGACCTTGTAAATGTCGGTCTTTCGTCACTTTACAAGAGTGACATTGATATCGCTGAAATTATATATTTGCTTCTTTTTACCAGTAAAATCTACAGAAAACAGAACAGCATAATAGCGTAAAAGAATATCTTCCATCAAATTACGACTATTTTGGGGATGGCTTGGCGTACCCACAGAGCTCGTTCTACACAGACAGACGACTCTCTTTTAAAACTGCCGGTCCCCAGAAGGGCACATTTATTTTTGGCACCGTTTAGGAGGTTCTGAATCAACTCCAGAGGACCGCTGTGTATTGCTCTAAATTCACAGTGACGGGATTTAAGAAACAGGGGAGAGAGAGAGAGAGAAAGAGAGAGACAGAGGGAGAGAGACAGAGGGAGAGAGAGAGGGAGAGAATGAAACAAATCCTTTCCTTTATAACGGTTATGAAACAAAAGTGCAGAATGGGGGGATGGCAATAGCATCCAATAGCATGCCAGCCCCAATATCCATCCCCCGTGTCTTTCCGACAACTGCTGTTGACAGAGAGGTGTCTTTCTTCACTGTCACTATTTATAAATAGTGTTAAAATAGTGCTGTAGATAAGATAAATATATAGAGGATATATACAGCCGTTATATTGGGAGCAGCCCGATATAATGAGAAACGTGTACGTTTTCTTTCAGTTTTGCGCCACTGCGGTCTCTATATTTATCGTGGACCATAGCCGATGCCTCAATGGACATGACGTACACACACGCAGGATCACACACCGCACAGAGGCACACACACACACACTGGCAAAGAGCCGTGTGCTCAAGGCCCTCCTTATAATCCCGGTGCCCCTGTGCACTAAGGCAGAGCCTTAGGGAGCAAGGCTTCTCACCCAATCTCCCTCTTAGCTCGCCTGATGGAAAGCTGAATTCCGTGCCCCCCACCTCCCCCCTATCAGCTGTTGCCCTCTGGATATGCCCAACGTGTCAACATTCCTGGGGACTGAGGTCACCGGGCCATTTCCCACCTCTTCAAAGGCCATTTTACGCACACATCTGAGTTTGCGTGCGTCAGTGTTTGTGTGTGTGTGTGCGTTTTTGGTTTTCGTATCTCGTTCTCGGAAAGAGTAATGCGGAGCTAAACCCAGCGAGAGGGTGAATCCCAGGTTAGAGAGGTCCACAAGGGTCAGGCCGTGTCCCAAAGTGAAACGGCAGCTACTGTGGAACACACAGACATCACTGCAGCGCTAATCCCTGCTAGTCCTGTGTTAGGAGATGAGTGGACTGGCATGTCATAATGGCTCTATTGCCAGGGTGCCAGACTACTCCATATCTTGAAAAAGCCTAGGGGTGTTTGGCACGACAAATGCAGCACGATATACATAGGGGCTGTTTTGACCGCTCAACATGACTTCCAAAGGGTTCCATTTGAGGCTATATTGGGGGTGTAAGGAGAGCAGTGTGGAACATTTGTAAAGGACCAAATTCAAATCCAAAATAGCCACGAGGAGTACAGTATGGGTTTGTTGGCTACACCTTCCATTAAAAGGCAGAGCTTTAACCTGGAAACAGCATATCTCTCACATACTTTTACCCTCAATGCGAAATATTTGTAGCACATTTTTTGCCATATGTAACATAGGCTACTGGAAAGCAAAGGTCTTTTCTGCTCTGTTGTTTGTTTTTTATCAGTAGATAGAATAGTAGAAGAAGCTAGTGTATTTTAAATCAAATAGAAATAATGTTTTAAACGTAGCATTACTACTGATATTGGAAACATTCAAATAACTGAAGATACTTCAGTTTTACACCTCAGTGGTAGAATAATAATCCTAAAGAGCTTTGACATGTATTTACTGTAAGTGAAAACTGTTTTTTTCTTACCTAAACAGGGTACTGATGCAAAACTGGAGAAAAATGTAGCCCCTACATCCGCACCTGTGCAAGAAAGCATACAGCGAGCTAACGAAGGTAGATACACTGTCACAATTCAGGTTAATTGTTTATACAAGTGTCTGGCCTTAACTTTGTTGGCGGTTGTCTACCTAGAAGCCTCCCAAAAGCCCGAGGAGAGTTCATTGGTGGACCCATTTGAATTCACAAGCCGCTCCTATTTGCCTCTAAGTGCCGTTACCAAACCTGAGTATTCTATAACTAACCCTCTTCATTCTCCTGCTGCAACCCCCAACAAGGCCTGGTCAGTCAATGCCTATTGATCACACCATGCCTAGCTTTGAGTTCTTGTTGGAACCTCCTTCATACAGCCACGCCTAGTTTTAAGCTGACATACTCTGAACACCTTTGTTCTTTTTTTATTTCCGTAGCACAAAAATGTGATAGCATTAGTTAGGTCCTTGAAGCTAAACAAAGCTTCTGTAACATGCGTTTTGGGTTTCCCTCAGCACATGGGAGCGCTTTCCCACCGCAGGAAGTGAAGTCAGGGGGGCGTAGTGAGGTACCTCAAGAGCCCACGGCCTCCGCCCTGTCCAAGACTGGCCACGTGTGTCCTTCCGAGGAGCCTGAGCTCAGGGGAACAGTCACCTCCACACCGCCGCTGGCTGCAGGTTATCCCCTCCAACATAACCAAGGCAGACATGGTTGTTCGAATGGGGGTAACACGTCATGTTATAGAGACACACCTTGATCGTGTTGTAGCTGTTATAGCGGCCCTAGAACCAAAAACAAACAGCGAGCCCAAGCTCACTGTTTGTGCTTTGAAACACAATTGCACAGGCCTGGCTTACAGTATATTTTATGTATGTTTATGTCTTTCCTTAATTTCTGGAAATGCCCTTCCGGTTGAAACCGGTGTTACAAAAATATTGTTTTAGATTGAAACTCCCTCCCACACCCGATTCGCTCACCCTCCTCTCTACTCCTCCCCCTACAGCTGCCCACACTTTCGTGAGCTGTTTCATTATATAAACAGTAAAATAGGGCAGAAATAGTGGTTCTGGGGGTGCTAAAGTAAAATTCAGTGTACCTTTAAAGAACAACAGTGTTTGCCCCTTTCTGCTGGGAACAAACTAAATTTTAGAATTTCCCAACAGCAACTTTAACAGCTGCCATTTCAAACTCTCTAAACTCAGTGTTTATTCTATTGCTCCTGTTTTTTAAGATGAACCGAAGGCCCACCTTCCCCTTACTGCAATGGCTACTGCTGAAGCTGCTCCCAAATCTGTCCAGTCTCCAGTGTCAACACCCAAGGTCATGGGTCATCCACTGACAGAGGCTTCAGTGCTAAAACCAAGGGAATATCCTTTGAAACAGGGCGAGTGAATCACTAAATGCAAATTTGTACTGTCAGTTATAATTGCAGTGACTTGGCTGTTTCTAGCACCATCTAGTGGATTTGATCCAATAATACATACTGTTGCTACTTTACATTGCTATAAACTAGACAACGTGGTACAAACAAATTAAAACATGTACGGTTTTAATTGTGACATTTCTTTTTTTATAAAGTACAATATTATTTTGTTAGAAATAAAAAAGGTGTATGGATCAGTAAATAAATTGCTTTTTATATTAAGTCATATTTATTTTGTTTTTGTATGTATATTAAAGGTATATGTTATCATTTAATGTTCCATCCATTGTTTTTTCTGTGTCCATCTATTATTGTATTTTATATTTCAGAGGGAGGGTCTGAACCGAATGAGCTCAGCTTCCAGGTGTCCCAGGAGATGTCAGGCCCTGTTTCTCAAGCTACGGAGCATCGCCCACTAACAGCAGTGACCAAAAGTAGCCCTGAATCACCTCAAATCACCTCAAAATCGGGTCAATCTCCAGCTTCAGTACCCAAGTCAAAGCACATATCAAAGCCCTATCTGCCACTCACTGCCACGACCGAACCCAACACTGAGGCTTCAGCTGTTGCTAAATTGCCTCAGTCTCCCTCCGCAGCACAAAAGTCACTCCTGTTACCATCACAAGACCCTCCAGTGAAGCTTGGCGAATACCCCTTCAAGCGCAGTGAGTTCCAAATCAAATCCCCAACGTGATTTAAATGCTAAAAATTTAACAAAAAAGGATAACAAACCAATAATAAACAAAACAAAAGATCAGATGCGTTTCATGCAATCATTGTTAGCTATATACAGGTGTAGTTTACATTTGTTAATAAGAGCATAATTTAATTTATTGAATGTATTGAATTGATAATGGGTGATAAGTGGGCTGTTGGAACAGTACATTGAGAATTGGGAATATTCTGGAAGATTTCTATAATCCCTCCCTCCATTTATCTTCCTTCATTATTTTTCATATATTTGTTTGGGGTATATTTTCCCTGCTCCAACACTAATTTATTTTAACTTTATTGCTTTAGCGCCCATTCTTAAGACACCGAGTCCCAGTCTAAAGAGAAGTGTGAGCTTTCCTCAGCCAGCAGGTAAAGAATAATATATAACCTTATCTATCAATATTGTGTTAAGCATTAAGAATACTACTAGCTTTCAATTTTTGGATTTTTTTCATACTTGTTGGGGCTTGCAGCAACATGGTTGTAGACAGAAGCTTTAAAACTATTGAATGGGATTTAGAAATGTATCATATCATTTAGGTCAGGAACACTTACAAGTCGCTGCTCATTTCTAGGTAATTTCCTACTTACCAGGAAGTATACTGTAGGTTTTCCGTACACAAATCCCTTATGGATTATGACTCACAGTTTGTTGATGTATGCCCTGCTCTGGGGGTGCAATGTCAGATTCAGATCTATTCAATTTTGACTTGGCAGGCAACAGCATTTGCACATTGTCACCTGAAATGCATCAATATTGTATTGATGATTAGCATCACAAAATAAGACCCGTTCTATGAGGCCAAAACAATTTCCTGTTTGTACTGTATAAGAACAAGACACATTTGTCCCTTGCTTGTTTTCGTCTCCCCCCCTTCTTTGTCTCTCATTCCTTGTTTCTTTCTTTCCCTCTCTTTCTTGCTCTACCAACTTCCCTCTCTGCAGAAAAATTACTGCCCTCAAAAACCCTGGTGAAAGCCCATTTCTCTCCTATCTTGGACAAGTAAGTAATATCATTATTTATTTATTATAATATAATTATTATAATATGTCAATAATCCATTTATACAATTGAGTTGTGTCTTTTGACAATATTACTTGTGTTAATGTATTTTACTTATCTAAAGGAAAGTGAACAAGTCTGAGAAGGCGCCACTAGGTGGCGGTAGGGAGTTGAAGCTGGACATGGCAAAGTCCCAGACTCTGCCGCGCCAGAACGGTACCCAGGCCCGCCGCGTTCTCTTTGAGAGGCTGAGCTCGGAGCCTGTCAAGTAAGAATAAGAAAAATGGTACTTTCCTGTTTTCCGGACCCCACCTCAAAAAACAGTAAAAAAATTCTTCGCTCCTCCCCTCGAACCAAACTGCCGTCCCGTAACTTGAATCAGCCCTACATTTTATGGCGGCGAATTGTGTTTTTGTTCAAACAGGCCAAAGTCACAGGACAGGCCCAAACTGACGCGCTCGCAGAGTTTGGGGTTCTCGAGTGCCAGTGGCATCAAGCAGATTCTCCTGGAGTGGTGCCGGTCCAAAACCATCGGTTATCAGGTACAGCCAAACGTTCAACCTTTTCTCACTCGTTCTCGAGACATGGGACAAAACATGTCCACCAACTGCTATCAGTTTTCATCACATTTTAAATTGTAAATGAAATAAAGGATTAATAATAGAATGTATTAAACACAATTACCCTCCTCAGTTTTATTTAGTCATTATTATATAAAATGTGTGACACTTAATGACTTCCCTCTACAACTAAAACAATGTGTCCACAGGGGAGGAGTTCAATCATAAGTAATCAAATGTATTTAAGTGTTTTAAAAATAATTAAAAAGAGCCTTTTTCATCAAAATTAAAAAATATCTCATGTGAGCAAGATTGTTTTCCAAATGACTCATGCATGTTTTTATAAGGTTTTACAGTTGACAACGGTTGAACAGTTGAATCGGACATTCATTAAAATGTAATAAATATAGGCAATATTAAGGGCTAGTTGTCCCTCTGAAGGACCCCTTGCCACATTTAACCTCTGCAGAATCAGTGTCAGACAGGTTCTGATCAGTTGTATAGTTTTTGAATATTTTAAACCCTAAAAGAAATTTGGATAAAAAAAAGTTGGGAGGTTGTATCTAAACACATCTATGTAGATTAGTGTATGTTAAATATATACAGTAACCAAATGCAGTGTAATTTGTCATAGCATAAAGTTTAAAGCATAAAAGTATATAGTTATATGTAGAGTAGGCCTGTATCGTGCCATAATCCTCATGTGATAAATATGGGGGTTAATGAATACGGCACCATAAAATGGGACAGGGTGGATATTATCTCATCATATTATATCATTGAATCCTCAGGGACCTTTGCTGCCACCACAACAGAATTTCCACGACTCATTGTCGTATCTTCATTGTTCTTCTTTAAAGAAAACCCAAAACTGTCACTGTGTTAACACAGATTATATCTGAATACAGAGGTATTTTGATGAATAAAGACTGGTTCATGTATTTATAACAAAGTTATTGCAGATTATTCCCCATAATGGCTCTTTGCAAAGATGGCATGAGATTGATAGACGGTTAAAATCTAAAAAAATATAACAACACAGCATGCTAAACAGAAATGAGTAACATGAGTAACAGTAAGTGTTTCTGATGCTGCAAAAGTTCAAGTTATTTGTTTAATGTGCAATACCAAAAGAGTAACAATACAACAATATCCTTATCTACCCGTCAGAACATAGATATCCAGAACTTCTCGTCTAGTTGGTGTGATGGGATGGCCTTCTGTGCCCTGGTGCATTCTTTCTTCCCTCTGGAGTTTGACTACAACAGCCTAGACCCTGCCAAACGCCAACACAACTTGGAGTTGGCCTTTGCCACTGCCGAGTAAGCAAGCTAGAATGCAGGGGTGTTTGCTGAATGCGTCGAGGTCCTGTTTGAACATACAGTGCTGTAGTCTCTCTGTATGGCTCCAATGACTAATTACTTTGCGCTTCCTTGCCAGGGAGCAGGCAGACTGCGTACGTCTCATCGAGGTGGAGGATATGATGGAGATGGGGAACAGGCCAGACCCCATGTGTGTGTTTACTTACGTCCAGTCCCTCTACAACCATCTGAAAAAGTTTGAGTGACTCATCAAACGTACAGAAATATTAAGGGAAACACATCTCTGTTGCGTGTTGTGAATATAAGCCACGAATCAGAGTCTGAAAATGAGTGCTTCCCCTGAGTCCCCTATACGTCCCTCTACCCCTCCCCTTATAGTGGTGTGCATCTGAGTTTCAAAACATGAACAGTAGGTGGGCACGGACATGTGGGGTTCGGGGGGGCCACTATGTGACAAACGAGGAGTGATAATCTGGATTATGTGAATGTTCTCCTTCTGCTGGGTTTCGGGTGACCTTGAATGAGAGGATGGTGGTCATGTCATGTGGAAGTAAAATGGTGTATGTTTGCATTGTTATAGGCTGCTTGAATAAATCGAGCTGAGACTCAGAAAAAGGAAGATTTTTTCCCAAAGAACTAACCCATACACAGTGAGGGTGAAAAGTCACAAGGGCAAAAGAAGGAATTTAGAGTTTTTCTATGCTTTATTACAGTTAAAGAAGAAGCACCCAGCAGTCGTGAAGACATTTGTTTGTCTGGTTGACCACCAACTTCTGCAACCAAAGTCCAAATTGTTTTTGTACTGAAACCCACCAGCAATTGACAGAGAAGCGTATTACGCCTTCATCCCTTCAGAGTGCAAAATGCTAATGTTTACGAGTGTTGACTGTTACACTTTTGGCTATAATTATTTTTTAACTTTCTTACTATTTTACACTATTATTGATGGTTTCTATAATAATGGGGGGTTGTCGGCCTAGTTTAAACCAGATACTGTAGTTTAAACACCTGCGAAATGTCTGCTATATTATGTAAATGTAGTGAATAAAGACAGTTTTGGGGTAGTTTAGGCATGCATGCATTGGACGGAGAGAAACAGAATGATATTGTCATGCATTTTGCTTTTATTTATTATGTGAAAACATATAGTGCACCTGAACAAGTGGACTAATAAAGAACTATTGTCAATTTCCAGTCCAAGTTCTACATTATATATGTGAGATAAACTGTGTATTTACCATAGTGTAGCTATACAATACACAATTTATATTGGAAATGATGCCTCAAAATGTTATTCTATAAGTAATATAAGTATTCTATAAGTAAAACCAGTAGAAGCTTGCTTGATTGTGAAGGAGATTACCACTCATTATTGCTCCATAGGTAATACATCTACTTTACCTTTATGCAGGCTAATTTAGGCTAATTTGACACTTGTTGAAAATCAATTGTATGTGACACTGATATCTTTGTGAGAAACGCCTCACAGAAGTATAGTTATCCAATTTTCTGACACGTGACCCCCAAAAAGAAGTGTCTCAAAGGACAGAAGGCGAACTGTAAAAACACTTCTGTCTGCCAAAACAATAACAACATATTAAATATATAAACATTTTGATTAAGATAATTCAATCAAAATATATACTAAAATAATAAATAAAAATGATTTAAAAGTAAAATCAATATAATATGTCAATTCTACACGCCATTTGAAGATCAGTTCTGTTCTTTAATTATTTAATTCTAGTGTTATAAATATATAGTAGTGGTTCCCAAACTGGGGAATATTTAAATTAAAAAAACAAAAAATATTTTTTCCATATGTCATAACCCCATAAGGTACAACATTTTACTTTAATTTTGGTGTATATTGTGTATGTTGGGCACTGTTGTGTGTGCTAATGTTAGTTATTATTCATTTCTAAAATGACTGGAAGATCCATAGAACCAGCGTGTCCCACAAACCAGGCATCACTTCCGGTAGATGAGGTCAACTTTCCCCCCCAGATCCGCCATTTCAGTCCCCGTCGAGTTTATCGCTGCATATTACTTTTAAAATTGTAACCCCCTTCTTTTCTTTTTTTACGTCTCAGTAAATTATCATTGTGTTTTTGTACTGCAACCTTTATTCGCTGACAGACGGGCGCAATAACTTGCTCAAGTTGGGACACGACATACATTTTCCAGAATTTCTGCAGGGATAGCGTTACCGATGCTGGGCTTTTTCCAGCAGCGTGTAGCGCAGTGAACCAAAGTTTTTGTATGAGTTGCGGATAGGGAGAGGCGAAGGGGAAGGCCTCAAGCCTCGGAGTGTATTTGCAACCATGGCGGGTAATTTTGATGCCGAAGACCGTGCTAGCTGGTACTGGGGAAGGCTAAGCCGCCAGGAAGCTGTTTCCCTCTTGCAGGGACAGAGGCACGGCGTTTTCCTGGTGAGGGACTCTATCACCAGCCCTGGGGACTACGTGCTGTCTGTTTCAGAGAACTCCAAAGTGTCACATTATATCATCAACAGCATCAGTAACAACCGGCAGTCGGCATCAGGTAACCTAGACTGTCCCTCCTTGCCCCCTACTAACTTAGCCTAGCCCTCAGCTGAGCCGATGACTTCAACAACGTTGTCTCCATTCGTATTTAGTGTATCGTTTTAGCTCTGATTGGCACGAAATATATAACACGGTCCCATTCTTTTGATCGCATTACTTAGAATACCAGTTCCAGAACAGGGCTTTTGTGTTTCAAACTTTTAGATATATTTTTTTTCCCCCTTTTTTTTTTTTTTTTAAACTGATTTTCTTCTATGTTCCGGGCCTACGGTATCTAGACGTGGGTGGGACACGCTGTTTCAGTGAATGAGTGGCACGGGGAAAGGCTGTCACGGTTGGAGCATGACTGTTCATAATGGTGTTTGTGGAATGTCCGTGATGCTGTCCTGTGGCACTCCGGTTCCTCGTTCCTCTTCGTGGCATCTACTAACTTAGATGTGTGTGCGTTCCTGTATGTGCTGGGAGTTTTCCAGTAATATTTCCTCATAAGTGGTGGGTCTTGACGGAAAGAATGTTTTCATCACTGCTTCTGGAATGTTGAGCCTAAATATAAATCCCAAAACAGATGTAGGTGGCTGAACATTGTGTCTTTTTTTTATTATAACGAAATGTAAAATAAGTCATAATAATTATTATTTGAAACGGGCAACGTTTTGAAATTTGACCTGGGACCGAAAAACAAGGAAAGTATCAATATGCAAAACAGAATACCACCACAGATACTTTTTCTTCAGGTATTACATTTTCTTCAGTCCTAATGGTAAGTAAAGTACGTTTTATTTATTTATTTTTAAAGAATTTAATTTCAGTAATGGAACAGCAGATTGTTAGTCCCGTGTACTCTCTAGATCAGTGGTTCTTAACCTTGTTGGATGTACTGAACCCCACCAGTTTCATATGCGCATTCACCGAACCCACCGAAGGGGGGCGAGTCATATGAGTCGGGTGTGTCTTATCCTCCACCGAACCCCTAAGACTGACTCACCGAACCCCTGGGGTTCGATCGAACCCAGGTTAAGAACCACTGCTCTAGATACAAGTGGACGCAGGGATCACGGACACATTTTACACTTTACACCCCACACTGGTCTAATGCGGAATGTACTACCAGTTCACCAGAGTGCCGGCCATCAATACACCGGCAAATGACGGCTAGCCATCACATTTTCCAAACTTTTTCCAAATACGCTCAACTTTCAAGTCACTGTTGTGCCTCGACTAAGACACCGCAGGTATAGCTAAAGGAACTGCTAGATCTTAGCCTCATTTATGAACCTCCCAAATCCCCAGGTAGCTGGACAATGGCTCTAAAATCTTCATTGCTCTTTGTTAACCAAATGGGATACTAGTTTGGCCTTTATGCTTAACTACGGAGCTGAGATGTATGTCTGGGAACTTTCTACTAACTCGGTAAAGAGTTTTAGCACTTGGTACTGAATGCTACTGTTGACATGTTTTTCAGTGAATTTCCGGGCCGCGATCGAGGCATAGCTTCCTTGAAGCTCATGGTATTTGACAAGTGACCTACATTATGGTATTATTATTATTTTTAGTGAGGTAATTTTAGAATGCCATATCCTTCAGGCAGCCGGCGTTGCAAACTGACTCATAGATTCATGTTGGGTGGATATACACACTGTAAGAGATTTGGAGGTACGGCCTTGACAGTGTTATAGTACCTACGCATTCCCAGTTTTCTGCCCCAGCTGACTGTTTATGTTTTGAATGGTAACTGTGGCGTTTCAACTGTACTATTTGTAATGCTGGTTTCATCCACAAGGGGGATTCAAGACACGAATTGAGGGGTGTCCCATTACCCCCCCCCCCCCATATCCAACTCTTGTGTTTCGCCCCCCCCCTTCAGGTTTGGCCCCCCCTCGTTTCCGTATTGGGGACCAGGAGTTTGAGGCGCTCCACACCCTGCTGGAGTTCTACAAGATCCACTACCTGGACACCACCACGCTGATCGAGCCCATCGGCAAGGCCAAGCACACGGGCTCCGTCAGCAGCCTGTCTGCCGCGGCCCCCCAGCCGCCGGAGGAGAGTGAGTTTGTGCGGGCCCTCTTCGACTTCCCCGGCAACGACATGGAGGACCTCCCCTTCCGCAAGGGCGACGTGCTGCGCGTGCTGGAGAAGCCCGAGGAGCAGTGGTGGAACGCCGCCAACCAGGAGGGCCGCGTCGGCATGATCCCCGTGCCCTATGTGGAGAGGTACAGGCCTGCGTCGCCGCCCGTCCCCGGGGCGGGGCAGGGGGCGCCGGCCGGGGCCGGGGCCGTGGCGGGCAGCGCGGACGGACCGGGAGCCCCGCCGGGCAATCCCCTAGAGGGGCCGGGCCAGTACGCACAGCCGGTGGTCAACACCCCGCTTCCCAACCTCCAGAACGGGCCGGTGTACGCCCGGGCCATTCAGAAGAGGGTGCCCAACGCCTATGACAAGACAGCCCTCGCCCTAGAGGTTGGTACTCCGCCATCTTTGTTGGCCCTCTCAATTTAGCTCTTCATTGTTTGCCTGTTCCTTTTCGCTGGGTGCCCTGTATCTGGACCCAGGTCCAGAGACGGTACGCTGTCCCGGCTTTCAATAGCTTACTCGTGCATGACCACGCACGCAAGTATCCCTGCAAATGCGAGCTGACAGCAGGCATGCAAACGCACTCACGGGCGCTCGCACAGAGAGAGACTTGTACAAGGGCCACTGTTTCTGCACAGTGGCCCTTGTACCAATGTGGTTACATTCTATACTCATTACCACCAGTGCCGAGCGAACAGTGTGTTCGCTATCTCACTTGTCAAAGACGGGTTAGAGTTAGCAATTAAAGATGCCACCTCACCCCCCCGTCTTTCTCCCATGGCCTTGTCATGCGTACAAGGGCGTACTAGCAACTAACAACACACAGCTGAACAGAGCAGTGAAAACCAAGCTCTTAACGAGATCAGGAACAGTCAGGGTCCTGATGGAGCAGAGGGCGTTTCACTTTGGAGGGACGCATAGATTTACCTGCTGGACAATGAAGAAGTACATGAAGCCACACTTATTTAATGTCTGGGTTTACAGAAAATAAGCAAATCACAGATGTGACACAAAACCATTTTTGTTTAATAGCTGAACATTTTGGCTTTGTGAAACATACCTCCAGACAAATTATATGAAATTCATTTAATTAATGCAATACTTTTTCAGGGTATTTCCTGGCTGAAAATAACTTGACTTTGAGATCAAAGTTAAGAGGCGAGATCTCTGAAGAACTATGTGCTCTCGTAAAAAGTTTTGTGCTTTAGTAAACAATTTGATTGCCAGGTCACTGTCACCCAAATTGGGTGCCGATGATGTACAACACACTGTCTACACAGAAAAGCAAATGTGTTTAATTCTAGCTTACTTCCATAGTTTAGCATTGCAACAAGCTATTTTGGTAAATCTTTGCTACTTAGACAAACTAGGTAGGGAACCCAATGGAATTTGACACATTTCATTTTTAGTGACATTAATTGTAGTTGTACAGGGTCAAATTCAAAACTAAGAGGTTGTGCATATTACTGCTATTGACTATTGTTTACTCCATTTAACAGATTTGTTTGATTAGCTCCTTGTGTTCAACATGGGAGATTGACTAGCACTCCAAGCGGTAATTTGCATTTCTAAAACAACTACCAGTACAGGTCTGATTATGCAAATTAGTCTGCAGTTAAGAGTGCTTGCAGACCTTAACAAGCTGTTAAGGTTATAAAAGGAAAACGTACCGGTAGACCACGGAAGAAGTGTCTATATAGAAAACTCAAAGCAATATGCCTGAAAACCAGCACTGACACCTATACAGAGAAAAACAAGGTGATCTGATGAAACTTTTGTCTGGTGCCGTTCCAAGGAAACGCATAAAGATGTCTGAAGAAAACAAGCAAATGTCCCCAAATGTATGATATGGGGTTGCATGTAAAGGATCAGGGGAGATGGCAATCACTACCTCAATAGTCAATGCACAAGTGTACATTGACATTTGGACACTTTCCATCATTACTAAATAGGTTTGGTGATAATGAAGTCAGATTCAGGATGACAATACATCTTGCCACAGAGCAAAGAGTTTAAAAGATTTTCTTCAGGAAATGCATATCAACTCAATGATATGGCCAGCAAACAGCCTGGATCTCAATCCGGTTTAAAAGTTATGGTGCAAAGTGGTTTATGACAAGGCTCCATCCTGCAATGCTGATCTGTCAACCGCTATTCGAGAAAGTTGGAACCAGCTTGAAGAAGAATATTGTTTTTAGTGATGCCTCAAAGAATTCAGGAATAATTCAGTGATTCAAGTGATTCCATAATTTCTTCCTCTACTTGAATAGGAAAAAAATATATCCCATTTGTTAAAGTAATTGCATTTAATTTGTTTCAGGTATGTTTCACAAAGCTAAAATATTCAGCTAATGAACAAAAATTGTTTTGTCATATCTGTGGGGATAACAGTTCAATTGTTCTCTTTTCATAAGCAAAGATGGGTCAATTCTGCATCAATACCACTCTCTGTGGGCTTGTGGTTTCTCTAGAGTCTAGATTTGTTTTGATGAGTTTGACTAGGTGCTAAATCCTGTATATAAACAGCCAGACAAACTAGTCTAATACTTTTCAGTTGAGTTCATTTTGGCATCAGCCCTTAACTAGAGATGTGAATTTTTATTTTTTTAAGGGACCATTAAAATAATTACCAAGTGAGTACATTTCAAAGTAAATATCTCTAAATTACCTAGAATAAATTGTAAAAAGCTTTATAAAAATTGGAAGCGAAGTGGAACGGGCCGGTCAGGCTATCAAAAAAAACTTTAAGCGTTTTGGACAATATGTGGACCACTGATCTAGTAGAACAATAATGTGAGGCCAACTATGTAACTGTGTGCCACTGATATAATTTGTGTACATGTTTTATCTAGATAACGGAATATACATTTTGACAGAATGAAAAACGGAGCAGCTGGCAGGAGACAAAATTATTACTTTAATACAGTCGGCGATAAATGGCATTTTGTGTGTATTAGTGGTCGACTGATATATCGTCCGGCCGATTAAATGCCATTTTGAGATAATTGGCATTGGCCGATGCCTGCGCTCACGAGGCCGATAGCGTAGACAAAACATGTCTGCAGACCCATCTGCAGGTAGGCATGTCAGTGTGGCTACTGTGGAACGGTTTTGGCAACTTTTTATCACCTGTATATTCATCAAGGAATATTTGTAACTTTGACCCTTCAGCCAAACAGCTTTGATGCAAATAAATGCTGCCTTACAAAAATGGCATTGAATGGAAAAAGTTAAGCTCATAATTAATCAAACTTTTATCAACTTAATTTTTAATTCACACGACAATTTACCAACCCCATTTTAATCAAATAATTTGTATAACGGATGCAAAAAAAACACGATATCCGCATTATGTATCGGCCATCGGCCGCCCTGCTCTCTAAATATCGTCCGTTGGAAAAACCTGTATCGGTCGCCGACTTGTGTGTGTGTGTGTGTAGAAATGTCAGTAGCTTTAACTAGCGATCGTGTGTAAATGATGTGGCTTGTCCACTCCTCAGGTGGGAGACATGGTGAAGGTAACCAAGATCAACGTCAACGGCCAGTGGGAGGGCGAGTGCAAGGGCAAGCGAGGCCACTTCCCCTTCACGCACGTCCGGCTGCTGGAGCAGCACCTCGCAGACGAAGACAGCTGAGAGCCCCCCCCCCCCCGCCCCCCGCCCCCTTCACCTCATACGGACTGCGTTTGGTCAGGCGGTCTGTCACTCCTGCTGCACCCTGTTCTTTGATCAAGTCCACAACCTGCATCCACCCAGTCACTCAAGACACCCGCGAGTTTACGTCTCAAGTCCAGTGTTAAAACAATGAACAGCATGAGCAGCAACGGTGTCTGCCCTTCCTGACTCGCCCCTCTCCCTCTCTCAGATGCGGACAAAGAGAGAAGAAGAAACGCATGCAAAACGCGAAATGTTTGCTTTTCTCGCGTATTTCCACTAACGAATCATGGCTCCCTCTTGTGTAGAAGAGCGGTACTGCGACCAATGCAGCAGCCACTGCCCTCAGCACAAAGCAGCGAGGGGGGTGGGGGAGACATTGCCAGGACGCAGATTACATGCCACTTGAGACGCCATCCCAGCGCCCCTTTTCTCCCCCACGACACCTCCCCCACACACTACAAAGTCCTCTTTTTGTACTAAAAATGGGAAATATTATAATAGAATTGACTATATATATATATATATATATATATATATATATACACACACACACTATTACATGCTAAATACTGTCGTCATTGTTTTGTTCCTTTTTATATATTTGGGTTTGTTCCACTGTATGCCGTACCACCAGAGACTGTTTGGTGTTTATTTTATGTGTACCTCTTTTTAAAAACACTATTTGATGCCAATTCCAATCAGCTAAAATAGCTGCGCAGCCATCTTTAAAGTGTAAGGGTTAAGGAAAATAGGAATTCCTAGAGGCTGCTTTAAATGAGCTGTGATGAGACCAGGTCTAGTGTTGTGTGTGTGTGTGTGTGAGACGGACTTCGGATGATGGTTTCGGGGAAGCAGCCCCTTGGTCTCTTCCCGTCCTTTCCACGGCTCCTCATCTCATCCATCTGTTACATTGTTTGATCCATTTCCAGCAGCTTGCTGTGCCAGAGACAACAGGCGCAATCCAGATGGACAACATTTACCCACGAATTAAGGGATCTCCTAGTCTTTTAAGAATGAAGACGAGCTTAGTAGATGATGTATCAATCAGGTACCTGGCTGCTCTATTAGCAGAATTGGTTGGCAGCAATGTGGACAAAATTAACTTGCATCCCCAGTGATGCATCTGTTTTCCTTCATGCTTTTGTTTTGTTTGCCTTTAAGGGTAATTGATATAGGGCTATATCGGGTCACTTCCCTAGATCAGTACCTCTTTGCCCTATCATTAGCTCTTTTGGGCTCGGCTACTAAATGCCACAGACAGCCATGCCACAGGATGTAAATGATTGTATATGCTGACAGTGGGTGGAATGGGGGTAGATGACAAGTCATTGGTCAGTTATGTGAGATGTGGACCAATTGCACAAAGAAAAATATTTTATCACACCAGGGAGGAACTGTTGAATTCTGTCCGCACTACCTCATGTTTGATATTGTGCCAGACAGAGGAAATGGACTCCAGGTTCAGTATGGTTAGGTGCTTATTGGGAAAATTTCCAGTCAAATGGTTGCCATAACGCTGACATACAGACAGACACTACATCCCATGGTGGTATTTTGTGTATTCAGTCATAATTTGGATAAATGCCAGATTTTCTAAAATATGCTCTTGGAGTTTACTATGGGTTTTATTTGTTTAATTCAACCCCCCTCCCTTAAAATATATTTTATCAAATTAATTTGTGAATTTTAAAAATTAAGTAAAATTGTATCCTAGATTATAACCCCATATTCTTTACTGACTGAAGTGCCATTACATTATTAAATTTATATATTGAATCCCCTTGAACCATTAATATTTAGCAACCAACGTTTTGTATACACTGTCAATACGGTCCCTTTAAAGTCTACTTGCTGCAGATGAATACAGCCCCAGCAAAAACAAAAACATGTATCTGTAAGTGGAAAATCAATCAAGTGTTATCAGCACAGTACACATAAAAATGACCTCCTAATGTGAGAACCCCACCCTAGATTAAAGAGCCTAAATGACAAAAGCTGGCAGAAATCAAAGATGGAAATAGAAAACTAAAAATGTGATACATGGATGGATGGAGGTGGATGTATTGTTACCTGTTTACATGTTTGACTTTTTTTATTTTTTATTATTTTTTACAAGGCTTATGCAATAGCCCGATATTGACACTCACCTCCCTCTTGGTTTCCTTTTAAAGGGACAATCACAGATTATTGCGGCAGACGTTACAGGAAAAATGTTGTTTTGGTTTCAAACACCAGAAAGGGTCCAACCGCTCCCTCACCTGAAAACCGGTGACTGTGGTGCTCCAGATCACACTCTTTTAGTCTTGGGATATTCGCCAGCTCCACATTGCCTAGCTACTCACGAATGTGTCTAATCGAACGCATTTGGAGAAGAAATAAAGCCACCTTTTCATTGAACCTCAGTTGTGTGCGCGGTGGCCTAGTAATTTTTGTATTTTTTGGGCCGCTAGAAACACAATGGGACAAAATCTGTGATTGTCTCTTTAATCGAAGAGGATTTAATAGGCAAAACACTACTTTAAAAGTAACTCTGCTAGAGCAGTTAAGTTAATGAAGACCAACGATTTCTTGTGGTTTAAAAAAAAAAAAAAACACATTCAAAAGAATGCCACTGTTTATCCTATGATATGCACCTTATGTCTCAAGAAAGTGTGTGCCTAACCATGCCAAATTTGTTTCATTTTTCTGTATTTAGTTGCCACAGTGATCATAGTTTTGTTTTAATGCAATTTAGCCCCTTTTTTTTAAGAGCAATGGAGCAAGGAAAATAGGAAATTGAATTTCAACAATACAGTTGTTACAAAACTTAATTTGAAGTTCAAATTTACATTTTTATTTTATTTTATGTAGCATGTAATGTGTTAATATACGTAGTCAATAAAACAACTAGCAAATTATCAGACTAATATTTTTGTTTCTAAAATGAAGTAACTTAATGCATAATTGCATTTGATTTATTTCTTCCACGTTTAATAAAATAAGTCAACACTTTGTATACAGTAGTAGGCTACATATATTGCACTGTGCTATGTTTGACTAAATTAGCTTAGTTTAAGGCAATTGTTACATTAGGAAAGAAAAATAGAACGCCGCTGATGATTAGATTTGATCATGCTTTTAAATAACGGATTTCTTTGAAAGTTAGCTATAAGTGACTACATGAATAGACGTATATTTCACCAATTAATAATTGTGAAACTGTCCACTATTATTTGGAATATAGCGATTGGGATTATTGATACATTAAAAAATAATAATAGTGGAATATGTGTGCATTTAAACGAATTCAAGAAAATTGTAAAGGCTGAAGTTGGGTAGGGAAAGAGAGCGGTGGGTTTCCCGGATGGAGTTCTGACGCCATCTTTAGCCAAGTGCTACCGGTGGCTATTCGGTTACAGTGGGGACGCTGCTGTTGCTCCAACAGGAATCGCCGTCTGGGACCGACTACCCACGCGAAATCCTCTTTCCGTCAGGACTCTATCGACAGCCCGATCTCAAGAACCATGGAAGATCGAGAGCACTTAGTATATAAGGCCAAACTCGCCGAGCAGGCAGAAAGATACGACGGTAAGTGTTGTGGAAGAGAAGTCATTGCAGAATGCACCCCTCAGCCGCCTGTCCCCTCCTCACTCCCTGCGCAAGGGGCTTGAGGGAGCAGGTAAAGCGGCTGCGATGTAGCCTACTTTTTCAAGCCAGATAATAGAGACAAAATGGCGGAGGCTTCACTTGCTGATTTATTTATAAAATGTGTAATTATGTCGTTTTTGACTTTAAAGATACGAGCTTTGCTTATCGGAAAGCGTGCAACGGTCGCTTTCTGTAGCCACAGACAAGGCGACAGCTAGCCCCATTCGTGAAGCGACCAGCCAGCAGCTGTAGTAGCCGAGCTAACGTTAGCTGCTAACCAACGTTAGCCCGTTGAATGGCTGACTAGCTCCCCAGCCGTGCTTTATGCTGGTTTCACGCCGGTTCCAACCACATCGCCATGCTACTGACCGATGGCTGACTTGAAGTGGTTGCCAAATGGGTGTGCCAAAAGTGTTCGGAACCATAGGCGGGACACAAGTATGACGCTAGTATGCAATTGGCTGGTTTTGAGCAGTGTCGTCTAAAAGTTTCATCCATTCTTTCTTTTTTTCACCTTTCTCAATAAGAAGCACTTTTTTCTCGTTTTTAATACAAAGCGTTTAATAACCATATAATTTTGCATGCCTGTTCGTTCTGCGGAGCTTCCCCAATATATTTATTATCTTATTGGCATTTAACTGCATAATGGCAGTGTGTCAGCACATGTTCTACAAACCTTGCAAAACTGATTTCTTCATTGATCCACATTGAAGCATGCAGCAAAGTTGTACAGCTGCTAACCATAGACTGTATAAATAAAGCAGCTAACATATAATGGGTATGGTGGAAAGCTTGAAAACGAATAGGTGATATGTGAGAGTCTACAATAGCTGGAAACGCTCCATTCAAATACTTGTCATAGAGGCGGTGCCAATACATGTCAATCAAATGGTTAGCAGGTGATTACACCACATTCAACAAATCAGAACGGCAAACCTCGGTGATTTTCAGTTACAGGTGCTGATTGGGTGGTGGACTGCAAAGCCAAAGCAAATAGAGGCGGGGCTTGCTAATGCCAGGCTCACACCAGGCGACTTTACAAGTCCTAAGATCGTTTATCTTGTGACTTGGTCATCCACAAAATGGATATCAACAAAAAATAGCTGCAAGTTGTTTGTGCGCTGATGTACAGTGAAAGAACATGGACGAAAAAGACGGAGGGATTTGGGGGTAAATAAATCCACATAACGTATGGGTACCTTTCGCAGTTAATATTATGGTGCACATCCCCTCGCCCCTAAATCAGGGTGGTTTTTAACCTGGCTATGACTGCCTGGTAGGGCTGGGCGATATGGACCAAAAGTCATATCCCGATATATTTAGGTTGAATATCGATATACGATATATATCCCG